>PNEQ01011161.1:0-34055 GCA_003012365.1 Medauroidea extradentata | reverse complement strand
TTACACAGAAAATTATTGGTAGCAGTACGATTACTTTAATTTTGGGAAATATCGTTTCTACACATTAAAATAACATGATATTTTACTGTTACGTTGTTATAATCAATTATTGATAAAGAGTTCAAACTAATTGGTTTTCGCTGTAAATAACATACAAAACATTCATAAAAACAATTTTTTTTTACGTCCTGTGATAAATTTGCTTTTTTTTTTTGTGCTAGCCTTAAAATAAGAAATATTTGTGTAGAACAATAAAAATTTGTCGTCATGTCCAGATGCACATATATTATTTTGTGTTTTTTAGATATTAAAGTGACACAATTAAACAATTAATTTTCCGGGATAATTTGTAATGCTCATAACAAGAAGTAATACTCAATTAAAATTTACTAATGCATCTTCACTTTTCATTTTGATGCATGTAAAATAACAACGCAGTGTAAACATTATTAATATAGGCATTCTAATTCGTCCACATTGCCCTAATCATTCAAAAAAATCGTAATTAGTAAACATTTTGCATCACAAAAAAAAAACATGTTTCCTTAGAAACTACTAAACATTTACTATCAACATATTGTAAAATAAAATCACTTTTCAGACGCTGACGGGCAGCATATTTTTAAACAGCTCGCGTGCTGTATCAGTGTTATTCTGAAGCCTTCGAAAATTGTCAAAAACCCCTTTTTATTTAATATATTTTTAAAACAAAAGGTAGGGTAAGTGAGCTTTACGTATCGTCGACACCCAGGTTATTAGAGACAGTTGTATGTCCCATCATCTCTATGCACAAGTCACTGAACCAGCGAGCAGATTTTATGTCGTGCAAACAGCTTTTTGAATTAGACTTTTACGAATCTGTAGCTAATTTTTTATATATTTAACTAACTTTTTAATTACAACGGCATGAGAATGGACATATTTTTACAAATTTGAAGGCTTAAATACTGTGTTTATAGCACGCGAGCTGTTTAGAAACATCCCGTTACAGTTTTTTTTTTATTTTCGTAGCTGAATATATTGTGAACAAATTTAATTATTTCTGAAACTTTTATTTAACATGACGTAACGCAGATTAAATGCAATGAGTTCTTCACGTAAAAAATATAAACGAAATTCGTTTAATTTTACCAGTAACAATTTTATTTCGGAAATTAATTATAAAATACTGTAATGTTTGTAAATAGTAACATAGTCAAAACTTCTGAATGTATGTTAAACGTATCGTATCTCATAAATATGTGTTCAAACCATCAGAATATGACAATTGGGTCTGCATATTTTCTAAGTAGGAGAAATAAACATTAATTTAATTTTTACCTTATTGTGCTACATATTATAAAATATTTTTAAAAAAAATCTGAGTGACCTAGATTCGAACGCGAGTAAATTAATTGATGGTCAGACGCCATAGCGTCTGAACTACCGAATCTGTTATGTGATACCGTCCGAAAAAAAAGTACTTACGCTGTAATGCTTTGAAAATCACATAGGCTGTTTGTTTTGGACTACTTGGTTTAAAATGCTAGTGGATTATTATTTAGTATTTCTGCTGCCACAAAGTTTCATTTTCTGTATGATTCGACTGTTTTTGTTTTCTCTTTTATTATTAAAAACTAAATTCGTCCAGCGAGCGGTAAAATGCGTTGTAACGTGTGTAGCCGTCTATAGGGTTAAGCGTACTGCACATGCGTAATTATATTAAGACAAGTAAAAGTCACAGATTAGTCACGAATAAGTAATGCTCTGCACCTAAACCCTTACAAAAACGTTTAGTAATACCGACCTTAGACTAACAAATCAGACAGCTGCTGTTTGAATGATAACACCAAGTTACTTATGAAACGGTATTAGGTTTTATGGTTACTAAAATCTTTTTTTATGTACATGGCATGTTCAAATAAAGGTAATCGCCATTGTGGGAATAGGCGTACTAGACATTTTGTTCATGTTTTTATGTGTACTGCCTCTTCCTAAAACTCTCGTGCTCGTTTGTATGCTGACTTTTTTTTTGCGCACTTCACATTATTTATAAAAATGTACTCATTTCCTACATGATGCATTTATGATCCTTGTGTATTTTTTGTTTTAAAACGTACTGTTTACAACGAAACTGTGGCATACTAGCATCTGAACTCGCTTGCGCATCTTGTACGTTTTCGAACAAGACTTCTCTTGCGAAATGCATTTTTTATTTTGAATTAGGCATTGTGTCTCATCGACAGCGAGTTCGTTAACTGTACATATCATCATGAACTAAGAGGGAAATCGGCCGTAGCCTTGGTTACTGAACCATCCCAACATTCACCTGGCGTGATTTTGGAAACAGAGAATTCAGGATGACCTGTGCCGCGGGAATCGAACCAGAGTATTTATTTTTGGTTTTATTTTTCTCGTTTTGCGTAATTCTCTCTGAAGATCCAGAGTATTTATATTTGGTTTTATTTTTCTCGTTTTGCGTAATTCTTTCTGAAGATTCTTTTATATGTGTCGTCTACTGACATATTCGTATTTCTTCCCGTGTCCCTCACTTAGATTTCTGGACGACGTAGCATTACGATGGCTTATGGCCACAATATTCTGCTTAGTCACTCCCATTGCAAAAACCTTTCAAAGGCATTATATAAAGAACGTCTTTCTACTTAATGTGCACTTCGTTCTTCAATTCATATTACGTGATTGTCCAATATTTCTTCTACTTGGAGTATAAAACACCCTATTACAGTAAATTGATGACGTGCAGTGTAGGCACGTTTCTTTAATATGATTTGTCCACGTGACTTATGATGTCGTTGCCGATGTGCAGTGTAATGCTGATTGAGTTTCACCAACTTTAATTCGGATCGGAAGCTGATCAGCAGTCGATCGGCCGGGCGTACGTGATTGGCTTATATTTCTATGATGTTATGAAAACAAGTTTAGTATTATTATCTGATTTAACTAAACTACACTGTTAACTTGATTGAGCGTGAAGCAAAACGAAAGTAATTAACATAAAAGCGCTTGAATTGCCACCCATATCCGTTCTGTGTTGGCCCTAACTATAGCCTACTCGTCAGCATGACATCAGTATGTAACACTCACAACATCATTGCAGTCGGTATCAGTCAGTCCAACGTAGCATGGCCTCAAAGGTAGGCGAACACCATCAGCACTGCTCGGCACATCAGAGTGACACACTTGTCACGTGGACCAATCATATTCCAGACACGCGTCTGAACTGCACGACATCGCGCCAATATAGTAGGATAGTTAGAGAGGATGGTATATCGCGAAAATGTTTCGCGCCAGCATACCCTAGAAAACGCTGTAGCTGTCTGCAGACCAACAAGACATCAAATATTACAACAGCGGGATTCTTATTGGCTCAGTCAAATAAGGTAACAGCTCCACGTACAAGCGAAAGCCAGTAATCTTTTGGATGCTGAACGTACGTTGAAATATAGCGAACAGTCAAGTTTTCCCGCGATAAATCATCTTCTCTAAGGATAATGAATAATCGGGATAGCGACAACCCTAGTGGTGAACACTACCTATTTTCCACGAGAAGGCTTAACTGAAATACTAAGTAATAGTTTTACCTCCATTCCCTCCAGAGATTAATGATAGCTTCCGAAGTTCAAGGTTCAGTGAACGTTACTTTCTATTCTAGAAGGGAAAGAGTCGCTACTATTTGCGAGTCTGTAACCAAGTTTGTGGTGCATAGCGTACATTCAAGGATAGAATAAAAAACAGTGCAATAAGCTAGCAATAAGAAATGTTATTTTTTAATGTTATGTATAATTGGTACACACGTGACTCAGTGTAACTGTCAAAATTAAAGCTTCGAGAGCTAGATCCTAAATTTTATTTATCTGTTTTCTTCAATAACTTCAGTTTTAAAATATTTTTGGTAAATTTGGCAATCTTGAGGCATAGAAGATATGTGTGATGAATTTTGGAGATCATAATGGTGTTATATATTCATCTTATGTTAAAATTATCATTCTTGAAAATTAACTTATAATTCTCTTGCAATTATTCTGCATAAAAAATCAATGTAAGATTTCAGTATTATTTATGTCAGGCAGTTTACCATGAATATATACTACGTCTTGTCAAAGAGACAATTTTGGTAGTACAACCTGAATAAATTTTATGGCTCGAAAACAAAAATACAGGAATATTTTAAGGTTTTTTTTACAGTTAGAGGCAATAAAACTACCCTTGTACGAGCTTTACAGAATAATACCTCCTCCTTGTACGAAGTACTAAATTGCCGCTCAGTGTTTTTATATGGATCTTAACGATGCCTACGTAATATTATTTGTCAAAGTATGCCGTAAAGAAAGTCAAACGTGTCTTTATTTGTTTCGTGTCAGATTCGTGTTTTCTAGGTACAACAGTCTTATAAAGGCGTGTTTAGTAATTTTGATGTCTCTTACGTGTGTGCCGTAATTTTAAAAGCGTATAAACTTGGTTTCAAATGTGTAACATATACCTAAACATACATAATTAGAAGCATATTTGACAGGTTTGCGTAAAAAAATACGCAATGCTCGTTAAAACTCTTTTGCTTCTGGCTAGGACGCAACATTTCACAATTAGTGCCGGAAGAAAGCCTACTAAAATGAAAAGCGTTGATGCGTTTCTTTAACATGTAATGCTATCGTGGTCGTTTCTAGATTTAGTAAAGTGAATGCAGCTTATCGATCTGACTTGAAAATGTCTCTCTATTTCAAATAAAGCACTGACTTCTACAACTTCTAAACTCTACAATGGCAGTCTCTGTGTATAGGTATATTTTTGCATTGATTTTTCGGTGGTGATTCGAGTGACCCATTTGTTCCAAATGGTTCATTTTGCCTATAAGACGCATTCGAACTGAACGACTCATTTGTCTCAAACGACTCATTTGACCTAAACTACCGGTTTGACCGAATTACGGGTTTGACCCGAACTACCCGTTTGAACTAAGCTACCCGTTTGACCCAATCGACTCATTTGACCAAGTTAATTTGGAACACCTACTCAAAGCCCGCTAACCTGGCGGGTCGGGCCTATGGTTTTCTAAACTGGTTGTATGACTTGAATACTCAGACAGTAATATGAAGACAATTTATCCTGCACTATGAATCCGACCGAAGATGATGTCGATAGACAACAGTAACAGCGGTTTCTAAAGAATTACTCTTAAAGTTGTACAGTGGTCTTAGGCCGGTATTCCTAAACAATAAGTTAAGGTCTACAGAAGCACTGCCATCTCAGGCGCAAGAAAAGCAACGGTAGAGGCCAAACTCGCTGAGCGTATTCCTAAACGTGTTTGCGCCGTGTCCCGAGATGGTATCAGGTAAGTCACGGCTTACTATTCGCCGGCCCGCACGAGACTAGAAACAAATGAAGGCGACGATGAGCGCTGCTGATTTATCATGGCTATAACAAGAACGATGATACCATTAAACAAATGCATTTACACCATTTTAATTTGTTACAGTTTTCTTCCTGTAATCACGCAATTGAATATTGTTACGTTCATTTCAAACTGATCAGGCATTTTCTTACGTATATTTTTAGTGTGTTTCAACGTATCTTCCAGTTCTTGACGAAACTCAACTCCAGAATATGTGTAATTTTTTTAAACTTATTTAAATAAATATAAATTGTAACATTTTACAGACTTACTTGTGTTGCAGCAACTATCGTATGACATTTTTTCCAGATAAACCTCAAATTCGCCAGTACTGTCAACAAAACGTAATGAGAACATACGAACTGGGTTTTAGAAGAGCTTCAGACCACTTTCACTGCACAGTGGAGAAAGCCATCCATGCACAACAGTTATCGAATAACCGAAAGATGATTGTAGTAAGTTAATTTTTTTTTCCCTTATTGAGGCATTCGGAGGCTGTTTAACACTCGACAGTCTGTGTCTTCAAGCATCAGGCGCTCAATTGGCGCACAGTGTTTCCGTCGGATTGGAAACTATAAGACTGCCCTTTAATTTTATTGCAGGGAAATTGCAGCAAAGTTCAGTGTAGGACCCTAGGGTAGTGTTGTATGGATCTAGGCGCTAGATTTTGAGTGAATGAGTGAGAGATTTTAATCAGCGCTTAACATCGAGGCCTTAAGCGCTGGTGAGGGGTGACATGTGAGTATGCAGCAACGCCGGAATGAAAGGGCGTATAAAACGGGAGATCCCCGAGGAAACCCGCCGACCAACGGTACGATTCCCACATGCAAAAATCCGGGCACCTACCCCGTCGGGGATCGAACCGGGATCGCGTTGGTGGGAGGCGAATGGTCTGACCATTCGGCCACCGCGGCCCCCTTTCCCCCGGATTTTGAGACATGGGAAAGGGGAAGGGAGACGTTTTTATTAAAGAACCCATTTGTTTCTTCGCCTCTATGACTTCCTGCACCATTTATCCGATTGCGATGGAACTTTGGTGAGTTGTGCGTGTGCGGAGCTTTCTGACAAAAAATTAAGTATATAAGCGGGGAATTGTGAAACGTGTAGAGGTGCAGAACAGGCTACCCAGGATATTTAATGAGCATTGCAAAGAATTCTGGGACAGCTAGTGCATGAATAAAAATTGTTAGCCAAATCCGAACTGTAATTTCAATACAAACTCTTTATGGTTTAACTTTTGCAGTGACCCCACGTCTGTATGTGATGCACTAAAACAGGTGTGGCCAACCTTTTCGAAGCTATGGCGCTAACATCGAACCAAATCATGTCGTGGGCCACAATAAACAATAAAAAATTTTCACGTCCACTACTTTTTATGAGCTGAACACTAACGTACTGTTTTATTGTAGTATGGCAGAGAAGTGTCTCCCCGGATATTTATATAAGGAGCGTTGTCAAATGTGAAATCGTTGTTTAATTTTTTTTTGCTGTCAGTGTAACTAACTTTGAAATATTATGCAAATGCTTCAGCTAGTGGCGGGCCAGTGTTTGGCCCGCGGGCGTAGGGTTTGGCCGTCCCTGCACTAAAACGTTGGGTCGCTGAGGGTGCCGCTGAACAGTGTATATTGTGTCGCGATATTTTCTCTACGCGCAATTCCCTCAGTTGGCGTGCGGTATTTAAATATTGATCTTATTGCTGCAGTACTTAAATCGGTGATCATTATAATTTAATTTGTAAGAAATTGTGTTTAAAGTTCAACGCACATTTCTGTATTTGCTTTTTTCGAATCTGTTGGCATATCTCCAGGTATGGCAAGCACGAAAACATTTGTGTAATAAGTGTACCAAGTGTTTTAACTTAGAGCGATTCTAAAGTGCTTGTTCTTTTCGTAGATCATACAAACGCAAAGAGCGATAAGTAGTTTCGTAAAAATATCGCAACTCGCTTTTATGCACTTCATGGGCAAAAATACACAAATAATTTGTTTTTGTTATAGCCAGTCACATGTTACGAGATGAATTATCTTAGAATGGGTTCACTCACCTTTCACGACATAGCTTTCATACTAAAGTCATTTTCTGCATTAAGAGGACTGCTAGAGGAAAATATTTCTAAGCATGTGAATAGGTGGTGTTTTTTTTTTTTTGTGGATATTCGTATTTTCTCACAGTTTCCAGAGAATTATTATAAAAAAAACTAATATTTCCTGTATCGGAGGGAGCCACAGCAAAATGAAAAAAAAAAAAAAAAAAAAAAACGTCGGTGGTAGTCTATGGCAGACGACTAAACCCACCTAATATAATTAAACTTGTAAATCTTTATCATAGCTCTCGCCACGGCTTTAAGCTCGAGGATGATCGTATGTGCCACAGAAAACTACGTACTTTGAATTAAAAACCGTAATTAGCCTGCACTACTGATGATTATTTGGCGTGTTTATTCCAGAGGCTGCATGCCTGGTAACTGTATGATGTTATAACTATCCCTTGGTGCTTTGAAATCTAAAGATTTATTTTGTATCTGGTGCTATATCTGTGTTAATTAGATTGTTCTTTGAGTTTGATGCACGTGTAATTGAGTAAAATATGATGATAAATATTGTTGATTTTAATAACGAAATGAAATTTGCATCTGTTGTTCATGTTGAACCAACCTGTCCTTGCTAACGTTCTGCTTGGGATTTATTTGTATTAATGTTATAAATAAGTCGTATGCGTGTGTTTCGTAGTTTCTGAATTAAAAAAGCTGGTACGATTTATGCAATCCAACAAACACAATAATTAGTTTGAAAGTACCACAGTGTCACAGCTTTTTAAATTCGTATTCTTGTGTCAGAATTATGTTTGAGTTTGTACAATTGTCTAATAAACCTTTATAGCCTTTTTGAATGCAGTTTGAAATTATATATATAAAGTGAGATCTCCGTCAAGCCATCTGTCGCGTAAATAATGTTTTTTTTTTTTTTTTTTTTTTCCTTGAGTAAACTGTCCGCAATTTATTTCCCTTACGATAAGAAAAACAGTGTAGACTTTGAAACATAATCGTGCATTTCAACGTAGCGAAATATAGTTTTTTCTGGCTGCTATGTACAATATACGCAGGTTGGATGCGAAATTACTTATGAGACGTGCATTGGGTAGGGTCACAGCTTGGATTCCTAAAACTTCGCGGTAAAGACACAACTATGTCCGCTTGCGCATAGAGACGATGTCGTTTTACATACGCCGTTTGGAGTCTTCCGTAACGTATCATTATTTTGGTAAATTGGTAGTGTGCCTCTCGCATAGCTGACAGGTACGAGGGTAGAATATGTAAATGACTGCCAACATATTTAAATCAGGGATACAGAATTATTTATACGTCATTGAATAGCACTTACGGCGGGTTTTGGTTCATAATCTGTAAACTTATGGCATCTGAGGAGGGAAGGGGAATTTTTCGTATTGTGATAAACTCAGAAGTTGTGTGTGTGTGTGTGTTATGTGTGTTATACACACACAGGCAGTTTGTTGTAAAATTACATGTCAATAATTTGGGGAAACAGTCCTTACACATTGAGTAACAAAAAGGGTTATTGAACATAAGTCAGAAAACGCACCGATGCTGTACTACAGGTTTCATGACTTATAGTTAATGGCGTGCTGGCAGGATTATGTTACTGTGGAATCCCTACCGTCCAATTCAATACGCCTCGTCTGGTATGCAGTTGCCAATAAATAGGGACCCTGTTTTATCGCGAAAAGAATTTTGTCCCAGTTTGTTTTAGTGCCTTACGTGCGCATCTGCAGATGCAATTGTGCTTCATGGTTATTGGCAGCGTGTCTGTGTGAAGAGCCGTATCTCATTTGACTGACCTAATTACAAAAATTTTCCTGCAACACCACACGTCTGGGATTTGCCGGTAGAATACCAAGGCTCGTGACAGTTAAATTATCCAATCGCTGACCACGAAGCAGAACTGCAGGTGTGCACGTAAGGCACGGAAACAAGTGAGGCAAAATTCTTTTCGCGAAGAACAAGGGTCCCTACCATTAATAGCTGCAATGGCATTCCACATATACACGATCCAGCTAGCGCGCAACGCGCTATCATGTACTGAAACTTGTGGTGCTGAAATAGTGCATTTTCAAACCAGTGTTCATGTATAGAGATGAATTATCGCGGGAAAACTTGACTGTTTGCTAGATTTCGACGTACGTTCAGCATATAAAAAGATAACTGGCTTTCGCTTGTATGTGGAGCTGTTACCTTATTTGACTGAGCCAATAAGAATCCTGCTGTTGTAATAGTTGATGTCTTGTTGGTCTGCAGACAGCTACGTCATGTCAGATGTATATCACCTAGTCATACACGTTGCAAGAAATTACAGCGTTTTCAAGGGTATGCTGGCACGAAAAATTTTCGCGATATATCGTCCTCTCTATTCATATAACATTTTGGTTCCTTTAAATGTGAGGCTTGTTCTTCCAAAATAATGACGAGCAATTTTGCAACATCCTGTATGCACACGCGCGCGCGGAGGAAAATACATAGATATGAATATTCATCGTAAAAGATAACTAATTTGCTGCAATTAGGTTCGCTCAATGTAACTGTCGAATGAGATTAGTACTGATACCCCTTATTTTTTTATTTACAAAGAAGGTTGGTCGACTGCTGGTTGAGGAAGAAGTTTGCAAGGCAGTATTATACAGCCTTGCCCGCAGGAAACGCTGGCGATCGACGTGAATATACTTGCCACTTCACGGTAAAATGAAAACTTTTGAACCCGGGGTTATTTTTTTTTTCCCCTTTGTGCCAATGCTGGTATCTCCGCCAATATATCACGTAGGTGTTAACGTTAATGTTTTTAAACTATACGGTTAAGTCAGTTCAGCTGTATGACTGTTGTCGGTACATTCATTTTGGTTACTTTTGAACGATTAGTAGCTAATGCTGTTGTTAATCTAAGAGGGTATAAACTTTTTAATGTTAAATCAACACAAGGTTATTTTAAACCAACATTAATTAATTCATACACGATAGATGACGTTCCATTTAATTTCAGTTCAACATTGTGTCTGGTTGCGGAATCATTAGTGGGCGTTTGTATTACAAATCACACTTAAAATTCCTTCTGTGCTGCGTTGACGTATCACTTTGTTGATTGTAAGATTGTTACCGATGCCCCAACAGTAACAATTTAACTGGGAAGTAAACGTTCAAAGAAGCATAATATTGTGGTCGCGAAGTGTCGAAATAAATTCGCCTGCCAAGTAGGCGACGGAATGTCAATTTCGAGTGAGATATGGGTCTTGTTTAATGCTTCGTGCTTGCTGAAACAAGAGCTATTCTGCAGTATTTTGTTGCGACTAAAACAGTATTCAATGTCTGAGAATTCGAAGCAGGAAAGATAAACTAATTGTACTTAAAATAGTTTTAAGAAAGCTTTTGCGCAGTACAATATACACGTGGAAGGTTTAATACGTAACAGGCACTAAACTTCAATATTTATTTAAATGTTTTTAGCAATGTTCTGTAAATACTGTTTACAGCAATGACGGATTGTATAATTATATTAAATAATAAGTCGTTCTCTGCAGTTGTGTGTTACGAAACTGGAAATGTAAAGCTGGCAAATATACTTTGTGACAAATTAAATGTTTAAGCAATTTAATTATAATATCGACGATTTAATTTTATTTATGTACATAAAAATATTGAGATTATATTTTTGCAAATGCGAAGTTAAAAAAAAAAAATATTACGAATGACACTTCGGTTTATGAATAAAAGCAACGCAGCCTATACATAAATTTGGCTAATAAAATATTGAGCATAAAATAACACGATACCATATTTTTTTCCAGCCTTACGTTAATCACACTACCCCCTGGTGGCTGCTCAGCCGTGACGTCACTGAATATGCGATGTTGCCACATTTTACTTGCGAAATCTTAAAACATCAATTTCTCTTGAGTCAACAGCAACTATGGTAAGTTCAAAATAGGTTTTCGCGTTCCGACACTTGCTATCGAATCGAACATTCATCTGGCGAAATCATTCTGACAGTTTCAAAAATTGAGTCCATGTACTGAAAAAACTTGGAGAAAGATAGTACTTTGTTCAATTTTAGTGAGTTCATAAATTTAATTTGCAAGTTACCTGTTTCATTTGTTTGTACTATTCCTCACACACAATAGTATAGGGGTATGTTCCACATAATTGGTTCTTAGTTTTTTGGTGGGATATATATATATATATATATATATATATATATATATATATATATATATATATATATATATATATATATATATATATATATATATATATATATATATATATATATATATATATATATATATATATATGGGGACTGCGAAAGCACGGCCTATCGATCCATCCTTTTGGCTTGAGGAGTTTTCAGCAAGAGGTGTCAGAAAAAAAAATATATATATATGTGTGTGTGTATACGTATTACATTTTTTACTATGTTGATTAGTTATATCTCAAAAGGAAAGGAATTTAAAAATATTTTAAAAATTATTTTCTGTTTACAATAAGAAAGGCGAAGTAAGTCAAACTTATTACTAAAGCGGGGAAGTCATCGACGGTAAAAAAAAAGCCTTTATTTTGCATAAACTACGAGAATTTAAACCAAGAAGTTTAAAAAAGAACCTTATCGAAAACTACTTTGAGGTAAAAAAAAAATATACTGACACAATGATTTGTATTTATGATGTCCTTTCCCACTTAGCGATAACTTGGATAGTTTCCATAAGTAATGTTTAGGGACATGAAATTTCGTGAAAAGATTTTTGCACGACTTTCAGTGCCTTCGTGCGCACCTGCATCTCTGCTTTGTGGTCAGTGATTGGATGCCGTAACGCCCAGCGTCTCGAGGTTAACCCTCAAATCACAGACGTGACGTGTTGCAGTTGTGTGTGTGTATTGATTGGCACAGTCAAATGAATAACGACTCTGCACAAAAACAATCTGCCAATAGCCATGAAGTTGAGCTGCACGCAAGGAAACAAAGTAGGGCAAAAATATTTTCGCCGAAAATTCCTGTCCTTGGTAATGTTCATAACTGTAGTACAATGCACACTATATATTTATGTACAGTATCATACCTTCGCCTATTAAAAATAATTTTTTGTGTATCTGCACATATTGTCAATGATTTTGTAAGTACTCGGTGTTGTTATATCGGCATGTTCTGTATAATTTATGTAAATGTAGCCTAGAGTTGTGACTCAGTATGTTGGTTGCTTTGTGTGCTGCAGGGTTCGAGTGCGGACTACTCGACCAACAACAGCGGAGGGGCGGGGGGCGGCGGTAGTGGGGGCAGCGGACCAGGCAACTACCTGCAGTGCCCAAACTCAATGTGCGGCGTTCCCACCACCCCCGCCGTCGACTGGTCGGCCGTCGGCTCCAGGGGTCAGGTACGACACGCATCTCACTTACTGTAGTATGCTGTCAATATCACAGCTTCTGTTCTTAGGTTTAACATGTAGTCTTGCCTATAGAAATATGTGATGCGTACATGAAGTCGCTTTTTTGTGTCAGATCATGGCATCCTCCTATGTATTATTGTAATGTGCTAAGTTCGTAACCGAGCCCCTATTTCAAGCAAATAAGTAACTAACAAAAGTTTTCAATACATAACATTCTGTATGTTTTTATTATTTAAAGGCTGATAAACACAAAATCAAATAATTTCGAAAAGCCTCATCGCCATAATGTAACAAAAAAAAAACTTCAAATGCGTCACAAGAAGCCATTTCATGAGTTTTATTATTACCTTTCATGGTTACAAGATATTGAGTTAAGGCTTTGTTTGTAGATTATTTATCGCCGCGACACCTCGATTCTTTCTGTTGACTCAAATCTTGGTTGAAATTACTAAACTAAACTCCCACGTGCCTAACGCTTAACAACTATGTCAACAGCGCCGAACATGTCTCAGCATGCTATAAACAATACAGACTTTTTTTTCTCAAGATGAACGTACGGCCACCAATCATCAATTCCCATACAACGTACCACCGCCCGGTGGAAGGAATATTTGTAATGCTTTAAACTCGAAACTTATGTTAAAAATTACCAACACATTAAAGATGTAGCCGGCTAAACAAGTGAAGTGAAGAGATTTGGTCAGCTAACTTGAACATCTAGGTGTTAAGCGCTAGTGAAGGGTTGCCATAACGTGTGTACCGAGGCGGGGAGGGGGTATCCCCGAGGAAACTCACCGACCGGCGGCATCGTCCGGCATGATTCCCACGTGCGAAAAACCGGGGACCTACACCGCCCGGAGTAGAACCCAGATAGTCTTGGTGGGAGGCGAGTGCTCGCGCCACTGCGCAAACTGTGGCTTCGCCAAAGAAGAGGTGCAACAATATTCACCAATAAAACAGGTCAGGCTCATACCTACGGTTGACGATGCCCCAATGTATCAGAACATATACGTCTGCTGCATATATCCAACCTTTCTATAGACTATTCACTGTAAAGTGAGCACTGCTTAACGTTTTCTTTCAGCTGTTATACATCTACCTTTACTATTTTAAATTTGAAAACTATCGTGAAACCAAAAACCAGTGTAAACGTTTCACCACACTGGCAACTAATCACCTCTGGCCCAAATCAAATACAGTTTTCTGTTAATACAAATGTTTAAAGAGTGCCCAGTTTAAAGTCTTATGCACTGTCTCAAAAGCATGGAATGATTGAAACAAACGGAATAGTGAGTTAACATTGTAAAATATGGCGTAAAGAGAATTATGTTATTTGGGATAGTTCATCACCTTAACGAAAACGATAGCAATATCGAAACATGATGTAATGCAGCGCAGTGTATCACTACTTCATGCCAGACCAGTGCCAGTTACTTTCATAACTTCTTTACATGAAATGATACTCATTTCAAAAGCTTGCGTTATTTTAGCACCGTCCATTAAACATTTCCTGGTACAATGTATGTTTTCTCATTAAAAGTGTGGTTACTTATTTACTCTGCATTTCAAGTTTGCAGGATAAAATAGGTTCCGCCAATATGCCTTAGTTTGTGTAGAAAACGTCCCCAGTATTGCCTATCTTTACATAAGAACATCTCACTAAGGCGTCCGTCGAATTCAACCCCTTCGAGTTTACATATATCATACTGATGCACTTAAAATGAAGGCGCGTACGTATGTTTGGCTATGTTGATTTCGTTTCTATCTTTGGCAAGTATGCAGGAAAACACGATTTTGAAGTTAACGCCCCTCGTAAGCGTAGTCTTCGGTTAGTTACGTTTATTTTCCGCTTTCGTGTGTGAATATACGAAATTTCCATTCAAATGCTTATGGTCAGATTGTCAACCACTTAATTTGTCCGTCAGTGTATTGATGAAGATATTTCCCTATACGTTACCAGGTTTAGTTGGCGCACATTGACGTCTTAAATAAAACAAAAGTTGTAATTTAACTTTCGCAATTGAATTACGACATGATAAAAATGTTCTACAAAACTATATATAAAACTGAAATGTTTTCTCTTTCTTAATTATAGCTCAGTTAGTTAACTTACATTTGAAGTGCTTAATATTTTCGCACATACACACAAAGTGGTTGATTTCCGTCTTTAATTTAATTCAAATGGCCAGTTTCAGTTTACGTCAGTCGTTCTTGTCTTAATTGATGTCGCAATCCACACGTCTTTGTCTCTATATTTCGCAATCAAACCAACTTCTCCCATATCCTTTGTCACCTTTCGTTGAACGCCAACAGTCCCTTCGCCGCGTTTTCGCTTTCCAAACACCTACTCCAGCGCCAAACAATTCCCGATTTGGTTACCGCTAACCCTATTTTTAGTGAGTGCTACCCCATGAATATCATTCTTCGTGCTCTTAGCAACGAGCAAAGGGGCGCATCAGATTGTAGTCGCAGGTAGAGAGATAAGCGTCAGGCGAGGCTTTCAGAAGGTCGGGGTGGTGGTGTGGGACCTTGTGTTTGTATGTGTGGTCCGGGCAGTATGTTATGTTGCATGAAGTTTCAAGCAACATGAAAGCGCAAATAGCATGGTAAAAAAAATGTTACAGGCATATTTCCTCAAAATATGGTAGAAAATAACATTTGGTAATAACGTTAACTAGATCTACGGCCGGTCTCCGAAACGTGGTCGGTTAGGCGCCGGTCTGTGGTGCGAGAGGTTCTGTGTTCGTATCCCGGCTCTCGCATGGATGTTTTGTTGTCCCTTCACCTCACTTCACGCTAGTTAGGTCCGTAAAATCTCTCACCTCTAAATATATGGGGTTTTCTACGATAGTACAAGAAATCTAAATACTCTTTTATTTATTCCCCCCCCCCCTTCTTCTTTAGCTCAGCTTCTTACGCCGAAACTAACGTATGGAAATTCGACGCTATGATTGGCTGACCAGAAACACGTAATTATGTCAAGATATTTGCTTATGAAATTATTAAAGAAGTACATATGTTCAATTGTCGTTTGGGAATCACTTTCTACGTAGTGAAGAGAACGTTGACAGTGAGTAGTGTGTCTGCAGAGGAGAGAGAGAGCGCGGCGCACCGATAGATATACCTCAGCAACAAACTAGGCTATCGTGACTCTGGTGTAGTATACGCGTAGGCACTCAATAAAGATCGTAACGGCTGTTCCAAGAGCAGAGGTCGGTAGGAGATCAGTGCTGAGATGTATCATTACGAGATGTAGTGCACGTAGTCTTGGAGATAGCAGGCAGGTGTGACAACACCCTTGCTTGTCCTCCAGGGCGAGGGACTGTCTGTCCTCCCCCTCCCCAATTATCCACCTCACCCCCGCCAAGGCTGTGGGCTATTTCCGGAGGCACCTTCAGGTGAGCGGCTAGGCGACCACGCCCGGCCCTTGTCTCTGCAAGCTGCCAGCCATTGATCCTTCCTTACACGCCGCCGTCACGTCTGCTTGTTGGCGCTAGACCGCCGAGTGTTGTGTTCCAAGTCAGTCGCCTCGCCAAGGGGCCTATTCTCTCATTTAGCTTTTCACTCCACGATAGCTTTCATCACGTTGCTTCTTATGGGCTCGAAGCAGTCCTGACTTTACATTTCCAGTAAGCAAGAGTTAGTGGACGTGGCGCGTTAGCCGTACTGTAGCGTGGTACGGAAAGTATTTTTTGTACGTCTATTTTTTAAAATATTTTCAATTCGTTTATCAGTGAAAGTAGACACACTTAAAATTGTACCCCTTGTATTCTAAAAATGCCGTCCGCATCGTTTAATTTTTACGGCACTAAAATTTTCGTGAAGAAGGTATTGGGTGTGTCTTAAATGCACTCGGAAAACTTTGTAAAAAGCGCTAGATAAGTATCTGTATATAAACTGTAAGTTTTTTCAATACGTGACAGTGCTCTTTTTCTGCAAAATATTAAAAGATATAGAGAACATTTTAATAATTGACCTTATCTTCAGGATATTTCCGCCATATTTTTATTGCAGACTTGCAATTATTTATAACCCAATATCTTCTTTTCGTTAAAAATATTTTTCGTATTTCGTTGGTCGTTACTTTCAGGTTTTTGTTTTGTATTGACAACGTAACTAAAGTAACGGTAATGTAAAGTAGAATGTTTAAAGTATTGAATTGTGTATAGCCCTTTATACAAAGATTGTTACAATGTAACGATCTTTACGACGAGCTTCTCTATTATGTAATTAGAAATGGTGCCGTGACTGTTTTCAAAAGTCCCGTGACGGTCTGAAGACCACGTCGCAGTGTGTTGTTACGAGTCAAAACTCATGAAAAAGACGGACATTTGTAAGTTACGTAATTTAGCTATTCTCGTACGGGAACAAATCCGATAAAATGTAGCTGAGAAGGAAACTGAAATACATTATTTTGTATTCCCTAAAATATGTATATTAATAGCTCTGTGTAAAATTAAATTTTACTGCCGCCTTAAACGACAAGTTAATACAGTATGTGTACAGCTAGCTTTTTGGCGGAGGTGTAGACTAATTTAGCATTAGTGTATTACACTAACTTCATGCTATAAACGAGTACTTTTAGAGACGAGTGAAATCAATGTTATAACTTTTAATAGGAATTGACTGGCTTGGCTTCCGGGCTGGAGCCGCGTCTTCGTGGTTGCAGGAACCTGAAAAGACAAATGTTTGTTTTATAATTATTTTAAAACAAAATTTAGGTAATTAGTATCTGAAAAGCCGTTGTGATAACTCGAGTACGTGTAATTTAGTGAGGTGTGTGGAAGTTTTCAGAGCAGAACCTACAGTGTTGCCAAACATTTTAAGATGCTGGTTGTAAAGGAAGGTGTTTGAGAATACAACATAAATACAGCTACAAGTGACTCTTGATCGCTTTTCTCGAAAGGCCTTCGCGTGTGACTATCTTTACCTGATGTGAAGTTACAGAGTTTGCTCCATCACCAGAGCTTAGCCAAGTTGTCATTAACTCCTGTAATGAGGTTCAGGGATTTACGCTAGTTCCCTAGGTAGGCTGCATTTGTGTGCGAGGCACAGAATCGATGGAGCGCGAGGGCGCCACTGACGGGAGTATAATGCGCAATATCTCCTCTGTGCGCAAGTCACTTAACTGTTTTGCAGTGGTGTACTAGTATTGTCTTACCTATGGGACTTCAAGCGTTGACCATATCACATATCTGTGAAGAGTATGGTTCAGTTTAGCCCATGCTTCAGTGTTTTTTTTAATTCGAGTATGGCTTATATTACCATACATACGCAGTCTGTAAAAGCTGTTTTTAGGCATTTTAGCGGCTTAAAAAAATCGTGTTTTAATAAGGGATTGAATTTTTAGATTTATAAACGCATAGTTTGAAGTGTATGTTTTTCCCTCACATGCTGATGTATTGCACGTTAAGTAGTTTAGTTACAAGAAGAATAATCACAACTCCCAGCAGCACATGCCTAGGCCAGGTACGAAGTCATCTTTAATGTCAGTCTCCCTCCTACGTGGTGATTTATTGTTTTCCATGCTTATTTTTGTTTCACGACCGAACATTTCAAAAGTACCACGATGTAAACATAGCTGTATTGAGCTTACTTTTCAGTAGACGTGTAGGACGTGAACTAGGAACTCATAATTGTCTTTTTATAGAATGTTGTAAATTTATAATTTTTGTTTAGTTAAAAAAAAATACATAATTATGGAACTCGTAGAGTTCTTAGTTCACTTCTTATACGTCTGCTGAGAGGTAAGATCAATAACTATGTTTCCGATGTGATAGTTACGGAATTTTCGGTCGTGAAATAAAAATACGCAGGCAAAATTAATAAATCAACACGTCGGAAGATGACTTTAAGAGTAATCAGCTAAATTTGTAATCCTGATCTGAACACTTTTTTTTTTTTTTTTTTTTTTTTTTTTTTTTTTTTTTTTTTTTTTTTTTTTTTTTTTTTTTTTTTTTTTTTTTTTTTTTTTTTTTTTTTTTTTTTTTTTTTTTTTTTTTTTTTTTTTTTTTTTTTTTTTTTTTTTTTTTTTTTTTTTTTTTTTTTTTTTTTTTCGTAGAAGGTTGAATGTGTTAGAAATTTTATTTAATTCGACGTGGCTGGTGGTATCGGACTGTGAAATAAATAAACTGTTTTGAACGTTGTCCTACATCTTTACTCGATGCAATATTTTAGTGTGAGAGTAATACTATATCACGTTATGTGTGCATACAGAAAAGCATTGTGTGATGGATATTTCTTCTAGGATAAAAAATACTAGTCACTTGTAAATTGTAAATTTGGCGATATAGGTACATATGTATGTGTGTGTATATGTGTGTATATATATATTTTTTCTCTTTTGAGTGTGCCATCTTAAATATGTATATTGGATTAGGATAAATATGTATCAAGACAGGGTATGTTCAAATGATGATAACATTAATTTAATTTCTTTAATTTATGTAAATTGGAATACATATTTAAGAATTTGATAAGAAAGATAATATTTGTGATAAGTAGAGCCACGATTTTATGGCGAAAAGATTTTTGCAACATTTGGTTTCAATGTGTCATGTGCACATCTACAGCTCTGCTACATCGTTTGTGATTGGATGATTTTACTCTCACTTGCCTTGGCAAATCACAGACGTACAGAGTCACAATAATCTTCTTATGATTGGTGCAGTCAAATGAGAGATGTGTCTGAACAAAGACACGCTGCCAGTAATCATGAAGCGGACCTGCCGATGTGCACAGGAGACACTGAAACAAAGTGGGGCAAAAATCTTTTCGCGACAAAATCGTGGCTCTAGTGATAAGGATCAATACACTCAATAATTTTGCAGAAAGTCGTTCGAACTACTTTTTAAGTGCCTCACTTGACCGAAGAAAATACTCTTAAGTTAATCCTAACTGTACTTTCTTAATATTGATACTATCTCCCCTCATCCCTCGACATTTTTGGCAGCAATTTGAACGGTTTGCTGTCCAGTCTTAGGCGAATCGTTAGTAGCACGAACGCTGTTGTTTTCCATTATTCGTGTTAGCGCTGGTGCATTCTGGATTTGAACTTTGTCCAGAATTCTCAGAGATAAGCTCTTCGTATCATTCGAGCAATACACGTCAAGTGTGACGCGGCCGCCGAAGGTGACTCTCCGTCGTGTGTGGGTCTGAAAAACTCGCAGATGCTCTCTTCCGAACACATTTTAGGATTTACGCTGTTATTGTCACGAAGGTTTACTTGGGCAGGGCAAACAATCAGCTTGAGACGTTCAAGCAGTAACCCGAGTAGTATTTTCAAGTGTCCAATAAGTTACGATAGGAGGTTTCTTGATCAGCGCTGTTAGAAAAAATGGTGTTTTAGGAGGAACTTCTAAATTGGCGCATGCATTGTGTGTGTGTGTGTGTAATGTAGGCTACACGCACACACACACGATGTTCAGACAAACCGCATAATAAGCACATTACGCGAATCCTGAATTGGTGATGAAAATGAGTGACAAAATGTTGTATGAAGACATTTTATATGCACAATGTGGCAAGCTAGTTTCTTAACAGTAAGATCTATTCGTAGAAATATAAAACCATATTTTGTCTATGAATTATTTCTGTAGTGTGATTTACTGGGCAATAACAAACGTTTTGCAGTGTGTGTGTAATTAATATACTTTGTGGCATTCCACAGAATGTTTTGATAGTCCTAATGTTTCTTTTGTATGTGTTCATGGCAAGTATGTAGTACCCTGAAACTAGAGTTTCATGGCAAAGCTTTCTTGGAAGAGAAGAGTGACAAAAAAAACCAACTAAAGAGCTTTGAAAAGAAAAAGAGTCCAATATGAAATTCCATATTTACGTGAGTATAAAGAATAAGTTACGTGTCGGGTGTGAGAGAGGCATAGCATGCAATGCATGCTGTAGAGCGGAATGTCTCCCACAATATTTCCCAAGTCGAAGCTAATTTCTAGTTTATTTGTCATTGGTGAGCTTCATCAGCTCTAAAGAGAAAGGAGAAAAAAATTAGAAACATTGTAAATAAAATCTTAAATATTCAAATTAAAATGTTGTGTATCAAATGCAATTTACTGCGGTCCTTGAAAAATTAGTAGACAGTCTTTGAAAAGTCCTTGAATTGTAATTGTATGTTGCTGTACGAACCCTGTTATTAGAAACACATTTTGGGGCTCTTCAAAATATTGTTAAAACACATTTTTATGCTACTGTATCTGTCAAAATACTGACTTCGTTTGTAAAACAGAAACACAATAGCAGTCGTTTGACTTTACGCCATTATTTATGCGCCAGATAAAATTATAGGATCACCGTTTCGTAGAAGTATTCACGGCTAAGGGAAAAGCCAGTTGGTTGAGCATCTGTACTTTAGAGACGACGATACTATATAGCCGAATAGCACGCAAATCGTAACTGCGTGCTGTTACACGTGTCGAAAACCAAAGGAAACTACAGATGTCAAAATTTATTTTTCACGTTTAACCCTTTTTACCCAATGTCCATGTTGGACTCTTATTCAGAAGGACTCGGGTTCGATCCCCGGCTCCCATCATCCAGATTTCTGTTTTCCATGGGTTCCCGAAATCGCTCCAGGCGAATGCTGGGATGGCCCCTTAAAGTCCATGGCCGACTCTTCTCCCAGTTCCTGTCGGTGTACTATGTTGTTTGTCATCGTCTCTTAATGACCTCATTGTCGACGAGACGTAAAACCCATTTACCTTACCTTTTCCATAATTATGCTCCGTAAGGTCTCCAAAAATAAGAAAGTCTGCAACTACTTAAAAATGTAAGATCTACGGATCTACGAGCCTTGATTTTCGATAGTGAGTTTTTGTTTCTCCGTAAAATTGTTTCGAGAATTCCTCCCACCTCGTAGCTTGATCTTACGAGCCGATGAGGATGAATTTAGGTGAACGGATAACATTCATGTAACAAACCGGGATTCAAACCCATGACCTCTCGCACCGCAGTCACGGCGCATAACCGTCTACACTGCGAAGGCCGGCTGTTGGTAGCTGAACAACTTTCGTTAAAAACCAAATACCATGAACCTAACAATTCTACTGCTACGTGTATATTATTGCTACAAATAACGTAAATTCGAATTTAAACGTTCCTGTCTTACGTCTATGTAATATTCGCTGTGTACGCATTAATTCTTATGGTGTTTGGCTTATCCAATTACCGGAACTCGCGTAGAGAGCAGTATTTTCCTATTCCACAATGTGAATTGCTCCGGACACGAGTGCCTGCTGACAATTTTTTTTCTCTGCGTCTCTGGAATCTGTTCTGCATTTCAGTGCGAGTATGGCGACCTATGGTTATGTAAACAGGAAGAAAATATTTGCTGTGATGGAAACCATGCAAACATCTGACCGTTCATCATTTGAATAATACAGGCCATTTAATATAGATTAAGTGCAGCTGCTATATTGGTGACATTGTTCGCCATTAAAACGACGATGAGGTTAGAATGAGAAGCTGGAGAAAAGTGTCCTCAAAATTTTCGGCCGTTTATCAACAACTGGGCTTGAAGAATTTCCCGTTGAAAACAACTTGTCACAGATTTTCTGTACTGCAAATGCAGTTTGTTCCAAAACAACTTGCCTTTACCCGCGACTTCGCCCGCGGGGTTCTAAAAAGCAATGGAGTTTTTTGCTTATAGAGCTCCTATCCTGTGTACCATGATCGGTACTCTACTGACAAAAACTACATAGCATTCGTTACATTACGATGATACTTATGGCTCGGTAGTTTTCGCGAAAATATTTTTGCCCCACTTTGTTTCAGTGTCTTAACGTGTACACCTTCACCTCAACTTCATGATTATTGGCAGTGTGTTTTTGTGCAGAGTCGTTATTCATTTGACTGTGCCAATCAGTACACGGATAACTGTCACACATCACGTCTGTGATTTGCGGGTTTAACCTCCACACGCTGGGTGATCACATAGCAGAGCTGCAGGTGCGCACGTAAGGCACTGAAACAAAGTGCTGCAAAAATATTTTCGCGAAAACTACCGGGCCCAAATTATACTGTGGCCAACGTTAAAGGATAGGAACTTTTCGCGAAAATATGTTTGCCCCACCTTGTTTCCGTGCCTATCGTGAACACCTGTATTTCTGCACTGAAAAAACGGGTTTGTGGTGACTGCAAAACATTTTGTCATTATGGACCTCACCAAATATTTTTGCACTGGTTACAAAATTTTTTGGTTGTCACTGCAAAACATTATTGGGGAAAGCAAAAAATTTTAGTAGTCGCTACAAAAAAAAATTTGGTGAGGTCCATATTGACAAACTGTTTTGCAGTCACCACAAAACCGTTTTTTCAGTGTGCCTCGTGGTCAGTGATTGGATGTTTTAACTACCATCGTCTTTGGGTTCTATCCGCGAATCTCAAACGCGCTGTGTCGCAGTTAACCTTGTTTGATTGGTGCAGTGTAATAAGTGCACAAAGAAACGCTGCCAATAGCCACGAAGGAGAGAGCTGCATATGTAACATTGAAACAAACTTGTGCCAAAATATTTTCGCGAGAACTTCCGGTCCCCACCAGTGTTATATGTCAAGGTAAGGTTAATTCTACTACAGGTTAGAAATAAAACGTATTTTCTTATGGGAGAGCTTGGCACAGGAAACATTTCTGCTGCTAGTTTCGCTGCTATCGCAGAGGGATCAGAAAACTGCGAAACCGTAGCAAAATTAAATTTAAATAGACTTGGAACAGAAGTTATTTAACTTAACTTTATAGCGTTTTAAACTATCAACTTTTAACTTAAAATTCAGGAAAGCTCTGTGGTTGGTCAGTTTGCACCCATTGCCGATACTAGCGGTCAAGCGACAGAAATTTCTCTGTACATTTTAACAGTTATATTTTTCTAACCTGTAATAGAATAACCCTTAAAGTCGTGTTAGTTACACTGTTTATAATTCAAGAACGGCTGAACTGATTTGGCTGAAAATTGGTGGGGAGGTAGCTTAGAACCAGGAGAAGGGCATAGGATACTTTTTATCCCGTTCGACCGCGTTCCCGTGTGACGTCAAAGAGAATACAAGTCACTATAAAATGTGGTATAACAAAAACGCATATGACATGGAATAACAAAGCGCAAATGACAGCTAAACATAATTTTGTCTATGGATAAGTATGTTTGAAAATTTGATAACTATAAATTTAGTCAGAAATCAATAATCAGTAGCAATCAGTAATTTGTATTCTCTTTGAACCATCATTGGTAATGCCGTGACCAAGACGATCGAATCTTTCCCGACAAAACATGTTCACGGGTAGGAAGACCATCTGCGTTGTTTGTTCTTGCGCCTGATAATAAAACAAATGAAGAGTGCAACCTGTGCACCAAAATACATGAAAAATAAAGAATCATTAAAATATTTAATCCAAAATCAGCTTACTTATTGCCTCTAAGGCGGAACAGAGTTCGCAGGGCCAGCTAGTATTTAAATAAACAATGGGAACACAGTATTACACAGTACATTTATTTATTTATTATATAATGTATAGTATTATAAATTCAACGGCTGTTGCTCGCAGCTTTGTCTGCGTGTATTATACAGGATGTAGGAAATCTTAAACATTTAATAATTTCAGCCTTCTAACTTTCCAATTTCTGAAAATAATACAGGTTGCCTCCCTTACATCGCGTATAATTACGTTGGCGTTACGTTTTGTGAACATTACATGTTCGATTTTGGGGCAGTACACCGCGAGGAACAAAAAAGGTCCTCTTGTCGCAAATGCTTAGAAAGTACCATTTACCAGAAAAACGGACACAACGGTTCTGTGCCTGGTATGTAGACAAAATGTGCTACATCTGCTAAGAAATGTATTTGTACCATGCTCTCAGGAAAATGCCAGTCAGGCCCAGGGGCGCACCCAGGATTTTTGTTAGGCTAGGAGTTGTGTTTGTGCAGAAGGGCGGGGAGGGGTATGTTACGAAATCACACCGATCCTCCAATAAACATTAAGGGGGAGTGTTAGGCAATTTTATTGTATTTTCAGTTTTTGAGCCATAACATTTATTCAAATTGTGTTAAGTAGTTTACCATGAATATACCCTATGCTTTATCAATGAGAAAATTGTGATAATACTACTTGAATAAATGTGATGATTCGAAAACTGAAAATACAATACAATTGTTTCAAACGCCCCCTGAGGTGTGTAGGGTCCAATGCCTTTCCCGTTGATAAATTCGGATTTCAAAGCTGCAAAATTGTATTACTTAAACTGTTTTCGTAAGATAAAAAAGGGAGGGTATGGACCCCACGGAACCTCCCTGCCAAAGTTTTGTTTGGTGGTTTGGCAATTACAGTATTATAGTTTTAAATCATACTAATTGGTAAGTAAAGCGGTAACATTACCTTACAGAAAAAATAACCATCATTAAAAAAAAATTACTCATTTTGGGGGTGTGTTCAACCTCAAACCCCACCCGAGGGTGCTCCTTTGGGCCAGTCGCTTGTATTTCCCAAGCGAGGCGAAGCTGTGTACGACGGCCCATGATCGAGCCCCGCGAGAAGCAGCGTGCAGTCGTAACTCCCCTCCCCTCCCCAGAGAATAACTCGTCAGCCAGGAGAGTCGCTGTGCTCTGCCGTGTTGCCCAACTGCCCGCCTCGTCGGTGTCGCCGTCTGCTTCATCTGATAAAACCTTTACTAGTGTTTAGACCGATGCGGCGACCGTCAGAACGCGCCACCGTCGGCTCGGTCGCTTTCCCGAGACCAGTGCTGTCATTTCAGTTGTTTTCAAAAGGGGAGGGGGCAGCAACGTAAGTACGTCTTCCTTGTCTTTCTTCCACCATAGTTGTGTACGCCCGCGTGTGCTCGGTATCTCGGGACGCTGCAGGCAGCGCGCACATGCTTTTTTTTTTTTTTTTTTTTTTCGTGTCACCAACGATTGGAGGTAAAGGAGGTCGAATATCGTGTCGAGTACTCCATGCGTCTTTATAGCTGCTAAACACGGCACTCCTACGAGCCTTCTCGATTTGGAAAATCGATACGTTGCCGTCTGGCTGTGCGAAACGTGGTGGGTCCGCGAAGCGATAATGGCAGGAATGTACAGAAATAAAGACTGTTTACAGCCTGAAGGAGGAGGTGTTATGAGAAAAATTGCAAAAGACATAAAATAAAATAACTGTTAACTTAGGGTGGGGGAGGGGTGACTTCTAAATGACGAGCTTCGAAAACTAGTATTTTCAACCGTGCGATCTACCATGGCCTATTATGTATGTCGGTATACTTTTAAGATTGAGAATGTACGGGACAAAGGAAATATGCAGCTAGCTGTTCATGGTAATTTGTTTTTTTCCCTAATGTTTATGCGTTCCGTAAGAAGAAGATTGAGGCATCGTTGTGAAGTACGAAATATCCTATTGTAACTCGGGTCAGTAGGAGGCGTATGTGAACCGGTTGCAGTAAACAATGGCCGCGCGGTGCACAGCCAACGACATTAATGTTGCGACTTGTGAGTGGCATCCCGTTGTTGAAGTCATGTGACGTTGCGATA
The DNA here is from genome assembly GCA_003012365.1 of Medauroidea extradentata. Lineage (NCBI taxonomy): Eukaryota > Metazoa > Arthropoda > Insecta > Phasmatodea > Phasmatidae > Medauroidea > Medauroidea extradentata. The sequence goes on along the minus strand of PNEQ01011161.1, from coordinate 7,711 downwards.
GCGGAGAAACCTTGGCCGTGTCGGGACGTAAGAGTGCTTCGTCATTCGTCGGTTGCTCCGCGTTCATGTAGAAGGGAGAAGGCTCCGGGTCTTGTTTGCCTTTAAGCTATCATCATAATCGCTGGTTCCCTCGCTAGACGTGTTTTGTTTTAGGTTCGGGGGGAGGGGGATTCTGCTAAGGTCTACAACGAGGGATTATTTTCGGCACGGCACGCGCTCTATTTCTACGCGCGCACGCGACGACAATGGAAGTAGCGTTCGTCAGGTTGGCAGCGACCGACCGGGTCGTGTTTGCCTCGAGTAGGACTACTATGATTGGGGAAGGGGGAGGGTAGGGCATGGTATCGCTCGCGTGAAGTGTTGATCGGCTCGTGCTGCTCGGCCGGCCCACACCTCTTCCCCCTCCCCTCTCGTTCTCAGCAGGATCCCGTGCTGAAAACTTGACGAGTGGGTGTATGCAGCGACCCGCGTGTGAGCGCCCGCTCCGTACCGTTGGAGGGAGGGGAGATCGATGTCGCCCGAAACGATGCGCGAGCGAAGAAACTGTGTGTCCTCCAGCTTTGACCTTGGAGTACTTGCGGCGCGCACTTGCTTGCTGATTTTTTATTAGCGTGAGAGCACTATGCCTTCTCGCGTTGAGATTGTGGCCGTCCTGTTGTATTAGACATACCGGATTATGAGCGTTCAGTTAATTGCTGGTCCTATCCAGAGTCTAAACTTTCACGTTGCAGATGATAAGTATGACGTTTGTGCAGTGACACACTCCCATATTTGTATCGTGACGTGTGCCGAACGTAGGACTATGAAACAATTTCAACGCCTATTACCATAACTATTACAAATTAGAATGGCTTTGCTACAATTAACACAATATGAAACAGCTGGTTTTATTTATTGTCCAGTCAGATTCTATTTTGAAAACGGTGAAAGTTTGTAATCGGTGACAAATAATTTTTATTTACTAGCACTTACTCGAAATCCACGTTAAAATTCACATTTGCACCGCAGTCCACGTGTTTTAAAGACGACAAATTAAACAAAACAGTAGTTAAATAGTGGAGTCAAACTTCGTGTGGTTGGACGATAATTACCGGAATTTGACTAACTCGGCACTGAAATTGGAATGTGATTGCCTGTGCATATGCGTGGAAAAGTTAAAATTTTCAGGGTTGCTACAGTTGAAACATACTGGAATTTGCAATTGTGTTACGTTCATGTAAAATTTAAATCATGATAGTTTCGCGCAATTGCAGTTGAAATTTAATACATTACCGAAATCAGAACTAATAAATAAAAATGGCTTTACGAACTTCGCATGACACTTTGTTGTGCAGTGCAGTGCAATGTGATAAGATACCGCGTTTTCGACTGGTCAAACGTGACTATAGGCAGAGCAAAGGTAATTGTGGCCGAAGTTGCTTTGTGATATGAAAACGTTTATGATCCTATGGAATACGGATATGAAAATATAGGTGTACTGGGTTACCTTGGGTGTCAAGAGTGTGTTACAGTTTGATAATAATTGTGTTTTTTAATTAGTTTGTAAAAACGGTACATTAATATTAAAATCATTTTCTGTTTTTACATAGGTTAACAGCATGAAAGGAAACATCGAAAGCTTTACTTTGTAGTTCGTTATTAAATTAGTAACTAACACCATAACGTCTCGTGTCCCTATGTATGCTATTTTGGTAAGTTTAATTTTTTTTAATCCTGAAAGGAAGCAGATACCGCAAAACCGTTACATGGAAATGTTGGAAATTGTTTGTGCTATGTATCCAAATTCTTTCAAAACGTAAGTTTTTATAATTTTGGCTAGTTATCGACTTTAAGAAAAATTTAATTATGTCGATAATTAGCCAAGATTATAGAAACTTGTGTTTTGAAAAAAAAAAATAGGCAACATAATACAAACAATTTTCAACATTTCTATGTGGCAGTTTTGCTAGTCTATCCGCTCCCTTTCAGGATTTACAAAATTAAACTCGCAAAAATAGAAACCCGTGGCCATAACACGAAAGATAGTGTTGTGACTTGATTTCAACTGCAGTGACAGTATGACAATTTTTTTTTAATGTTCGTCGCATCTATGGAATTATGCTTTGGGGATGGTTATTGATATTTTATGTCTCTGTAGTTATTGTTATAACAGTACTCGATAGTTACTGTTAGTGGTGTATGTGGTTATTCCTATTGTTGTACACTCGAAAAGGTGCCATTAGACATTGTATTTTACCAATTCGCTCAAGACGCGCGTAAGACGTAAATTGACAACAACGTCGACGGAAATAGTTAGGTTTTTGAAAATCACTATAAAAAAATTCGTCTTGGGGTAACATGTTTTCCTAACTTAAGAAGAGTTCATTGTATATAATTCAGCGTTAAAAGCATCAATTCAGAATAATGGTTTGTCTAAGCCAATTTGCAAAAATCAAAAAAACATCCATCCTAGACTTTCTCAGCAAAAATTTTCCCTCGAGGAACGTAGTTCAGAATTGTAGGTTTGTTTAAGCCAATTTGTAAAACAATGCAAACAGGAATCCTGGACGATAGTTTTTGCCAACTTTCTGAGAAAAAATTTTTCTCGAGTAACGTATTTCTGAAGAACAATCTCTGACGCGGAAATTCCATACATTTAATTGTGGCTCAAGAGATCACGCTTAACAAATGTGTCATTCTGGATAAATGTTCGCTCATGATGTTACCAAATATAATTATCAAGGAGTGCTGTTTTGCAATTTTTCTGCATTGAATTTCAAAAAGTGTAGATCTCAATTGAACAGTACAGCGCTTATTTATCTACTACGCCCTCTTAACATTGTCGTAGTGACCCATTTTTTGGCGTAATATATTGTGTCGAAATCAAATGTATGACGTTTCAACGTCAGAGTCTGGACCACAGAGATACGTCACTCGTGGAAATTTTTACTTCTGGCTTCGGGAAAGTCGCAATTTTCAATTAATGTTTTAGCATTGATAAATATATCCCGCCCTCTTAATTCCATAATCTGTTTACTGTAAAGTGAGTAGTAGGTTCTGCTAATATTTCTCCCTCTCCCCCCTTTTTATTCACTTTTTATAGAAACACTGCGGTGTTGTTAATACATAACGTGTGCTCTCAAAAGTGAATGATTTGGACAACTTTCTAAACACTTATTACTAGCTGATATTTTATAAAGAATTTGAGATTTTATGTTAAGTGTTATCCATAAAAACTTGCCAAATTTATTGATGTAGCAGCATTCGTTAAGAAATATCGCTTTTATTAATCAAGACATATTTTCTGATAACATCAATTTCCTGGTGAAGCTACTTAGCTGCACATTTTTGTTTCCTCTTGCAAAATAATACTTTTATCCAACTTGTGTGTTGCGGGTGTCGCCTATCACACGCTTCAAATACGATGTAATATACGGGGAAATACTTTCTTTCAACGTAACTATTCCACGCGTGCCTATTGTGTCAATGTACGAAAGTAAAACACGATTCGGACAAGGGCTGAATGTCATTGTTTAGATACCATGTTCATTAAAATCACAGTTTCTAAGCCCTCTAACGTAGCTAAAAATTGCCTTTTTACACTGCGTACGTCATATTGTACAAACCGAATATATGTGAAACTTAGATAGAAGCCTGCACCAAACTTTACTATATAGACCTTTCATCAGTATAATTATATAGTCACGATTTATAGCCCCATAGTATAAATGTATCAATGGGAATCTTGCACGCGAGTTCAGAACTTCACTCTAGTGGCGATGTGGCATTTGATACGCGCTTCAAGGTAGCCCTTTTAGCTTTGTTGCTTCTGACGCGCAGGTAGGCAACGGCGCCTAAATAAAAATTAAAACAGTCCAGGCGATGACGGAATAGTACTTTCTAAACAACGTATATAATGTAAACTCTTTCGATGCCCGCCAATTTCGTCAAAAACTTTGTTTCGCTGGGTTCAAACAAAATAACTATAGAGACATGCATTAAAATTTGGTGGGTAGTCGCGTCCGGTAAAAATACAGGGCCACAGCTTAGTCATTTTCAGGTGAGTCATCGACGCAGAAACCTCGTACACCGGTTCAATGCTTTGCGCATAGCGGCGATATGTTGGGCGTGCTAGAACCTAGCTTTCAGACACATAACAATGCTTTGTAGACAGCCGCCTTAAAATTCTTCCAATTGAAAAAAAAATCGTTATTTTATATTTGAACGAAATATTAGCATAGGTGGCGTGCTCTAAGTTCTACCTCTTGTAAAGACGTGTGACACAGGAAATTTTACATTTTGTACTTTGCAATTATTTGTAATAAATTGATTACATTTCGTTGTTTTATTTTAAATAAATGTATTGTACTAAATGTAATATTTTTGGTGCCTTTTTAGCAACATTTGTGTTTCTTAAAGGTTGAAATTGCCGTGCAGCACCTATAATGTTGGGCGTTACTATGGACTTCATTGTCCTGTTCTAGCAATTTTTTACATGCATAGTATTCACATAATTGCATGTCAAAGTCAGCATATGCATGTGGCAGCATAAACCTCGCTAAGACCTACGGACTTATTAAAATTGGATAATTTACGTTGAAAATAGATATTGCGGACTATTTGTTAAAAATGTACAACTTATTATTATTTTTTACATTAAATGTATTTTTGCTTTGTTTTCAGAAACTTATTTTATACAAAAAATAGCTATTTTGCTATTTACAACTGTTAGCATAAAGTATATTGTATAGTATAGGCTGTTTGTTCACTATAAACGGAGCATCAGCAGAACTTTTGATTATTTAAAAATGTGTTTTATTGGACTGCCAGATGTTAACTTTTTGAGTGTGTTGAAACTTTTACACAGATTTTTAGTTACACGGAAATTTTCGTATTAAAAATAATAAAGATGGCTGCAAAACGGCTGAATGAATACTTTATGCAATCCTCATTTTATCGTGAACAGCCTATATATATATCTTATTTCAAGTATACTATTTTATCTCTGTAGTCCATTGGTCTTTGTTGGGTATACGCGGCAGTAAAATATGCATATTTTGACTTCCACGTGTTGTTATGTGAATACAACGTGTGTCAAAATAATCTCCATAGGAGGGTATCACTATTACTGTCTACCAAACTAGCAGTTTGTCGTACAAATTAATATAAAATTATGAGTGTTTTAATATTTGGACGCCCGTTTTGCTCGTACGGAGCGCTAAGGGCTGCCCCAAAACGAGCTTTACTGTAACTTATAGGCGCAAGGATGTGTACACGTTTTAAAAGATTCTACGTCTATATTTCCGCACATAAAAAGGACCGCAAAACTCCGATTTTCGGGCCAGAGAAAATAAGCTTTGAATACTCCCGGAGAACCTGAAAAGGGTACACACACATACAACGTTCCCTGAATAATGTTCCAAAGCAGACATAACTTACGCACGTTGCATAAACTATTAGTTCAGTAAAATTAGACTTTTACCAATTGCAAATAGCCTAAAGCTAAGTAGGGTACAACGATACTATTAGCCTTGGACGATTACATATCAAAACACACGGACTTTCTCATAATCACGTCCTAGATTTTAGGCCCTTCAAGTTTTTATGGCCTAATATTTGCATTATTAAACTCTCATATTGCGAGGCAACTTATTGTCAGACTTGAGCTCTAATTGGTGGTAATTAAAGAAGAAACATTTATAAACATAGGGCAGTGGAGTTAATTTGATGAATACTGTCACAACGTACCTTTAAAAACAATAACTAAACGTTATTTTTCTTCTGAGTTAATTTTACACTAACCGGCTCCAAATATCAGGCGACAGCCCTTGTGGTATTTGGCTTCTGGTGCAACGAGATACTCAGCAACTGACGCATCCCATAGTCATAATTCCGTACTCTTGCCTGTTCTAAAACATTTTCCTTGAACATAAGCGTTGTCACTTCATGTACTGTGCATCTATATTTAACATGTTTCCATGTCTCTGTTCGAACTGAAGCCTCTTCGCGACAAAACAGGCTTTCTGTCTTAATATTGAATGGGACGAGAGAATAGCGCAGTGCAAGTACCTAACCCGTGTTCAGTGAGTGCTCAGATACTATATTTTTTAACTTACCGCAATTAAAATGTATAATTTATGTCCTTATTGTTAGACTTGATACTAGTGCGTTTTATTGATTCATACGAGGTGTGTCATTGTATCAGTAAGAGGGTTAGCTTAATATTCGATATAGCAACACTGGACTAGGGGAAGTATAGGCAATATCCTTTAAGGAACCATCCCAGTATTAGCTTGGAGTGACTTAGGAAAACCATTAATAAACCTAGGTCAGAATAGCCGGACCGGGATATCAATCCCAGATCCTCCCAAATGCGAGCTCAACGTGTTACCATTGTCCACTTTGCTCGGTCGTTTTTAAAATGTGTGATAGCGAATTCAAGCGATTGTGAGACGTTAAGTTTACCATAATATTTGTGTATGTGATGTACAGGCACCATTCAAGGAACCATTTCACCAAATCCGCGCTGGCATTCGCTGTAACAATATGTTCTCCGTAATGATCCCCCAGGTTTTAATGTGTTTTAAGGCATTATAAGACAACTGAAAAAACTGAAAGAATCTCGCAGTAGAAGGCTTTAACCTTCAAGAATTTATTATAATGCCAACATAATTAGAATTAGGTCTATTGTGCCTACGGACCGTTATTTTAATGTCAAAATGATGGGGTTAATATGATTCTGCCCTGTGAACTTGGGGATCGTGACGTGCGCCGTGGCCGTTCACCCTTAATTTGAATCCTTGTGATTATTGTTTCTAAGACTCATCACACCTTAAAGGGTTTATTTTTGGGACATTGGAGGCCATTTAGAGAGCCATCAGCTGAAAGTGATTCCTGTTTCGGAGTTCCAACAATGCTACACAGAATTCAAAATTCATCTCCAGCGCTGTGTCATTTCATTCTTCTTAGGTTATGTAAATAATAATTGAATGCTGCATTCAATTCCGTGCGTGTATTTTGTTTTAAAATGTTACCTCAATTTATTCACGTTAAAGACTCGGTGACGTGTATTACTTTTGCAGTGAAATTATACGTATAGGTGTGGTTACTGACTCGGAAGTTTGGCATAAGTGTTCCAAATTACCATGTATATACGTTACCGAATCCATAATTATAGGGGACATCATTACGTAGCCTACGCTTAATCACAGAAAATGCGACTTGAATGTATACTGACAACTCTACAGCAACATAAAAATACATATATTTTTATCTTTGTAATAACAGAGCTCCAATGAATATTGCTTCTACATGTGACATTCCTAGCATATACTCACACTTAACCGAATCAGTAAACGGTACGCTGAATAACCTTTTTAATTAATACGAAACTTGCTTTATTCACATTAAATGTATTAATTCCTCACATAGAAAGGGATTCTTTAGGCCGTCATTTCTCTTTTAACTTGATTCTTTTAAATTTGCAATACCTTTTTCAAACACATTACTTAAAATTCCAAAGTGTTACAAACGGTAGGGGAAGGTGTTGTACCTTGGGACAGTTTTCAGACAAATATTTTTTATGAAGATAAAATAGAGTTGAAGATTGTTTTTGCCATCTGTTATATAAGTATATACAATTTAAAATCTTCTACAAATTTTTGTTTTAGCACATCTTTTACCCAAAAATTTAAATAAGTAATTTTGTAAACCTCTTACAAAAGTCCCAAGG
>PNEQ01011154.1:0-12924 GCA_003012365.1 Medauroidea extradentata | reverse complement strand
CGACACGCAAACATTCATTTATGCGAATTTACGAAAGCAACCCCTATTAATTTCATGAACGGGGGTGGTTTGAAGGCTGTACTTATTTGATGTTACCGATCGCACTCATTCGTACCATCACCCAAATATTCGTTATTTTACTCTTAACCGTTTGAGATATTTTGACAAAATACCGTTTTCAAACCCGATTTTCGAAGGCATATTACGCCCTTAATATTCACTTTTCGGTAAAGTGTCCACTACAATGTCTACTTCATTTTTCATGAGGAATCACCTCCCGGAGTTTGGGCAAAGAGTTTCCGAACACCCTGTGTGTGTATATATATATATATATATATATATATATATATATATATATATATATATATATATATATATATATATATATAATTTATTTATTGTTTCTGGGATTATGTGTGAATGTGTGTGTGTAAACCTCCAAGAATTTCACATTTATTTATATAACTCAGATATTACTCAATGAAAACGTCTTGACGTACCTACAAATACGAATAAAATATTGTCCTGTCAATAGCAAAACCACTTCCCTAAAAAGGAAAACCTAACAAACCAATCTCATGAACTTTAAAGTCGTCTAGAGGCAATTAAAATCGAGGATTTTACAACCGTTAGTCAAGTTCGCGACCGGACACTAACATTCGACTATTCGACATTCTTCCCAAGCGATAATGGCGCCTTAGAGATTTGGGCCACTGGAGGACACCTGCATCTAAATGACTGATATCAAACTGACGCATGTAGTAAACGAAGTGGTTTAGTTGTGTATGTTTAACGCACATGTACCATAACGTTATCTTAAATATATTTAATGATGAGATTGCATTGTTCGTGACAGTTGTAAGCAAGTGATGTATCTGTTATTTCAGCAGCTACGAAGTGATCTTATCATAAGATCTACGTATTTTATCATATTCTTCAACATGCACGGGGTTCTGATACGTAAAAACTGGCCTTGGAATCACTAAATGGTCAATCTTTCGTTATCTAATAATTACACTTGACGTAATTTATTCGCCTCATCACAAATATATAGGCTTATGTAGCCATGACTTACAGTACAATACATTTTATATCGGCTGACTAGTTATTGTACAGTTATGGCAACAGAGGAAGACTTGAATCACAGTCGTGAGACTACAGAAGGTAAGTTTGTACGATCAGAAACCCATTGAGTGTCAGTTAAATCCGTAACATTTACACATTAACCTAAGCAAAGAGATATCTCAGATAAAGTAATACCTTGTAAAGAAATTTAAGAGCACCAAACTAACAAATATCATTAAATATTATCTGTAAAACTAACGGAGTATATCAATTTTCTGACCATTAATATAATTGCTTTAAAATGAATCGTACAGTACATGATTTTTGTATTGGTAGGATTCGCGACTATAGCGAAAAATTAAGTCTCGTGTCAATACAGTTACTGGCGCATTTAAATAAAGACTTTGCAGTGTATCCCTTTGATTGGAGACTAGATACTGGCACATTTTCAGTAAAGATGAATCGGAAATTTTGCACACTTAATATGTTCGAACATGCGTGAATATGTAGCTGTACTTATTTTATCTGTTCCTACAGGAAGTAATTTATTTATTTGTATTTTAATTATTATTGTATATTTGATTTATTCTATATATATATATATATATATATATATATATATATATATATATATAGTTTTAGTGTACTATATTTACCGGTTCACTCGCCGTAAATTGAGGACATTTAAATAACTTTTTCAAAAATAACAATAATTTTTTTTATTTGAAGACCTTAATTTTTGAGTGCACTGAAACGTGTACACTGTGCTTTTACTTACACTGGTGGTATGTTTACGTCAACAAGTGGTGACATTTTGAGAATTTACAGAGTGAAATTGTAACCACGCTCTTAAAACTGATCATTTTCTGTAAATTTATTTAACAATGAGTTGAAGCGTATTTTATGATTTATTTTTCGTGCTGCAAAATAATTCAACATCTTCGCGTTGAACTTCACATATAAAGGTTTCCTTTAATTTTGCAGCCAACTTTAAGTTAATGTGTAAATTAAAATCAATGTTCACATTTCGTACGATAGTTTATTTAAGCACGGTTTCGTTTAGAAACACCGAGCATGCGCACATTAAACATCCCTTCGCCAAGGTTGAAATATGTTTACAGGTAACGAATTTTTCTATTGCGAAACAACAGGCATTTAAAAATACTCGCACGACAGATATCGAACATATCACAATCACCTCGTATAAGAACAATGAATAAACTTTTTAAAGCGTATCACATATTGGACAATTTCTTCAGCGTGAGCAAGTAACATCTGGTCTGTTTCACAATGTCTGGTAATGCTCTGATTATCTTCTGATTAAATTATAAGTATTATCGGTTACGATTGTTCTCCGTGCATAGAATAAACAGGTGGGTTTATAGAGAGTAACCAATGTTTCATTAAAAACAATACTGTACTTACGTCCATTTAACAACAATGGCAAATTGGTTTTCCAATTAACTAGACATAATCAACAAACTCAATAAAATTAATGTAATACTAAGCTACGTCAGAATAGTCATTGCTTTACGCTAGTTGTTTCATGTAATTTTGCTTAAACAAAACACTACTTTAAAACATGATTTTATTTCAAGTGTAGACCTACAGGTAAAAAATATCATGAATTGTAGTAATGAAGTAATTGCAGATAAAAAGATGAACATGTAATGAAAATGTCTTTACCTGCCATTTAAGAACATGTCCTGCAAAAAGGCACAAAAATGTCGCTATTTAAACAGGTGGCTTGTTTACTTGGTTGGCCTTATTCATATCGGCTTTTCAGCGGGCATTTCAGAAACTATAGTTTTATTTGAGTTTAACCGTCTATAAAATAGTTTTTGGTGCCTAAAATATTTTATTAAAAATTAAAAATACAGTACTGGTTGCAAAAATGGTCGCGTTATTTGATCTTTAATATAGCATACTGCACAGTGATCACTTTTCTAAGACATTTAATACAAAGTTGGCAAATAAAGTAGAATGTGTTTGTACATATTACGTTTGGAAGTTTTATATTTAAGTTTAAGAGAATATCACAGAAACAGCGCATCCAACGCCATTTTCTTTAAAATTTATCTTAACATTTCTAGTTCAAATATAGCTGTATCTCATTGTTGTAAATGTACTTCCCCTTAAATACGGTTGTAAACATTATTGCTATTCCTTAACTGCTTAACATATAATTTTTCGGACACGTTTTCATTTGCACCGCCTTAATTGTCATTACTTCTTGGTATGTTTTTTCCTACTTTCTCTGTTCATGTTCCCTGCTTTTATGATATATTTTTTGTAATTCCTGTAGCAATTCTGCTGCTACCTTTGAATATTGTACTTAACCCATTTTTCCTTTTGGCCAGTTAAATTTTATACAATTCGTACATCCTCTCCCTCTTAACGCCCTTTCTCCACAGATACCATTTACTTTAGGTCGCTGTTTATAATTCTTTAACCGTTTATGGTATAGTCATTATTATGGTGAACGGACACAGATATTTGAGCGCGACATATACCGATATTTACTAATAAATGTTGTTACAACTGCACGATTGCATTTAAACGCATAGACAAGGATAAGTCCGTAAAATAAATACTTTTAATTTATTGGCTAATAAGTTGTCTCGTAGTGCATTATACAGCTTTATGTCGAAATACAGCTTTTAAACGGAACTTCGAAATTTGTAACTCTCTTGTCACGCCAACGGTTGCATATTAAAACAAGAAGTTACCAGCATAACTAATGAGTCTACTTTCTACTTTCTTCTACGTGGATACTAATGAATTGTTAAAGTTAAAATCAAAATACCTCAATATATTGTTATGACCCATGCAATACCCCCTGGGTCTAACATAAGTATGTCCCACAGCGGCATAGTCAGCTCAGCTATCTACTAGCATAGCGTTTAATTATTGTTTCGATAGCAAGGCTTTTAAACATTTAATTTACCGCAATTTTTTTAAATACGTGCATTAATTATTATGTATTCATGGAAATATTCGAAACTTGTATACGTACTTAACTAAACACAGCGTGAATAAACAACATTAAAGTCATGTTACGTACTTAGTAAAAAATATGAACCAAGTTTGATAAAATTTTGTATAGTTGTACTTCAGATTTCTCGTGTGATAAAAAAACGTTCAAAGGGCCACCAGTTTTTAAGCCTTAATACTGTATGAACAAAAAACTCAAATCGCTGTACTAAATATTACATGTGTAACAAGTTGGATAAAATTCTTAAAACTGAAAAGACATATTATATCGCGCGTTAAAATGTTCAGAGAGACGACATTATTATTACAAGAACACAGTATGAGACATGTATATATAAGTAGTGTCACTTTACTGAACATACGTGTTTGATGAAATTCTGAAAAATGTTTCTTCAGATATTTTTGAGTTAAAAAGTCATCATGTCAAAGTATGAACATATCATGAACTAAATGTATTAAATTCAACTCACGTGTACTTAGCTAGACGAAGTACTGCAAAATGTTTCCTTATAGATAGCGTGTGATCAAAAATGTTCAAATGGTTGACATTTGAAAAATACGAAAACGGCACGAACAAAAAACATAAAAGGCAAGTCACTTTACTAAGTACTATCTGTGTGAAACGAGTTTAATGAACTCTGAAAACTGGTTATACAGATATATCGTGTAAAAGTAAATCTTCAAATATACACTACACAGCATAAACAAAATACAAAAAGGGCATGTAACTTTACTACGACCAAAATGTGTCCGAGTTTTACGATATTATAAAAATTATTTCTTCAGATGTCACGTGTGATCAAAAATGTTCAAGTTGACGTTATTTTGAAAGTATGAGCACAACACGAATAGTGTCAAAAAAAGTAATTTTATATTAATAAGTACTCTATGTGTACCGAGTTTAATGAAGTTCTGACAAATGGTTTGTTATATATCTCATGCGATTGTAAAAAAACAATACAAACAAAAGCATAAAAGTTAAGTGACTTAACTAAATTCCTTATGTATACCAAGTTTGTTGGAATTTAGAAAAAGAAGTAAAATGGGACTTCAGATAACACGACTGTTCAAAAAATGTACAACTGGGTAATATTGGGAAAACATTGAAAGCAGAACACAACGGCACGTCACCTTAGTAAATAGCCTCACATACGTAACAAATTTGATGAAATTTGAAAAAACTATCCATCAAGTATCTTCTAAAATAAAAAAATTATGTTCACATTTCGAAAATACGAACAATAACGTCAAGTCGTCTTACAAAGTACTATGTGTGTTCCGAGTTTGGTGAAAGTTTTAAGATATCTCGTGTATCAAAAGAAAAATTTTCAATTGACAACCATTATGATAATAATAACACGGCACAAATAAAATATTTGTAAGTTGAGTCATCTTACAATGTACAATGGGTGTACCAAGTTTGATAAAATTCGGTCCACGGGTTCAAAAGTTATTAGGGACACACACACAAACACACTCACGGACACAAACATACACCAACACATGCAGCAGTTAGAAAACATTACATACGTTTTGTAAGGGTGGACATCTCCCTTACAAGTTACTGTACGAATATTTTTCGTATGTAATGTTTTCTAACCCATTTTGGATAGAGCAATTGAGCACTTCCAAACACAATGTACGCCGTATTGCCTATGCTCTCCTGGTACTCCATCGCTTCAGCCAAAGCTTCGCGTGCATTTTTCACAAAAACTATGAGTCCTTAGACAGTTGCAATAAGAGGACCATTTTTATTACAAAGCTTGCATTACTCAATAAAACTTCGTCAAATGTTCCACTATCCCGATGGCACAAACATTTAGTCCACTTAGAGGGTGGCCACCCCTGTTCTTTTAGTAATGGCTGAAGGTATCAACCAGCATTTGATGTGGGTTTGAAGACTATTGTAACACAAATCAATGTTCAGAGTATTGTCGTTTTACATAATTTTGTTTCCGATATTGAAGATAAATACGGTTTTCAAATTCGATATTATGCAGCTCATTACTCCCACAATACTACACTTAGGTACAAAGTGTCCTGTATATGTCCTACTTTATTTTTCATAAGGAATCACCTCCCTGCGTTTGTACCTGTAGTTCAGGACCATCCTATATATATATATATATATATATATATATATATATATATATATATATATATATATATATATATATATATACACACACACACAAAGAGAGAGAGAGTGAGTTCATAAATATTTAGTTACAAACCGATTCATCGCCAAATATATCCCTCTATCTGCGTAATGTTCCCTACTTTGCAATAATTTAATTTTAATCATGTTTCAGATCAGTTTAAACCATCTTCTCGTTCACAGAGTTTCACGGACCAGCCGTCAGATAATGTATTAAATCATTGTTCTACACAAACAAAAACCCGCAACACGATGATGAATATCTGTGAACTCAGTCAGTTACCGACGACATGCTACGATATGTTGCAGGTCAGAGATGTCAGAGATGCTACATTCCCGCCAGGTATGTGATCGCAGCAGTAATAACTCTGGCTGTCTTCGTGAACGTTCTCTTATTGGCGTCCCTGCCAATCTCCATGACTGCCATGGTGAGGCATAAACCCAGAAATGTTACCAACAATGTAGAAGATGACACCTGCCCTGGCGCACCGACCCAGAACGTGTCTATCACGAACGGCAGCGTCCCGGCGGCGGTAAGATGAACTACTATATCAGTTGCTAAGGCCTCGGGTATTGTAACCATGCCACTCGATACACATTGCAGCATCTTCAACAAAACATTGGTCAAATAGAGTGAAGTGGGAATGAGTTAGATCAGCGGCGTCTTTTGTGTTCGTAATAAGGTTTGTATTAAACAGTGACGAAATGCAGTGTTAGGGGAAACGTGAGTACACCGAGTAATCACACCGGTCCGGTCAACGGCAACGTCCACGAAAATTAAAGGAGCAGGCTCGAGTTTCCACATTTTTGACATTGATTATTTCTTAAAACATAAATGGAGGCGAATATCGAAAAATCTCTCTATGACTTTGTTACAACTGGTCTTAAGACTGATCCTGCAGCACGACTGGCGCGGGAATTCCGCCAGGCAGCGCGGGCGTCTCCAAAACCACACTAGCAGTAAATAGCGCCAAGATGTCTACACGTGCACGCTGGGAGGCAGACGGAGGATGACGGTTGGGGCACACAGTGTTGCCAGTAGAGAGTGGCGGCACAGGGCCGAGGCAGTATTATCAGTGGTAACTTGAGACGACAACACTTGGGCTGTTGTATCAGTTACGCTCCTCTGGCCCCTCTTCTTCAGATAATATTTGTCAAGTCCTTCCCTGTACAGCAGACACATGCGTGCGGTGTATTAACTGAAACTCATGTTTACCGACAAACGAATAACTTGTAGGTTTCAATAGGCTACCAGATTACTTCCTTTCAATTAGTACTATTTTTTTTTTTCAAGCACGAAACACCGATCTTTGCTAAATGTCTCCCTGCAGAATCACAAGATATATCAACCCAAGGAAATTTTTCAAAAGTAACTATTTAACATATTACAGTGAGTGTGACATTAAATGGAAAAAAAAATTGTATTATCAACTACAACAATTGTATATTTCGAATTGGAACAAGTATTTAAATTATGAGTTAAAATGTAAATTATCTTGTACACAGTATCACATACACATACTGCTGACAGATGACACTAAAACACAAATTTATTTTAACCTACGAACTTTACAATTAGTTTCAATCAAATATCTGACTTAATAGTTTTGTGGTAAAAGTGTAGCACCACTAGAAATGGCCTTAAAAATTATTCTGTTGCTATAATGTTATTTATAGCTTGTATTATGAGAGTGAGTGTGACGGTGAAGTCGTTACAGAAGGATATATTAAGGTTTATGAGAGAGTATTATCTATGTGTTGAGTAAGCAAACAAATATGTAGCCTACTCATTGTTGCTGAAGTTGTTGGGGTTAATGAGAAAATTATTTAATCAACTAACTCTTTTGTAATTGCTATGAACGGGAATAATTCGTGGGTTCACTGACTTGTAGGCTAGTCTCCAAGAATATATGTGTGCTCAAGAAGACAGCAGATGTTCATGGCTGCTCACTGGTAACAGTGATATGGGCCTTCGTTTAGTTACGTTGTTGTTATTGGCTCAGCGACTTGCAGGGACAGTCATAAGAGTCGAGGGCCAATTGCGAAACTAGCACTAACTTATAGTAGTTGCAATTATAGCTTGCCCCCAAAAGAAAACGCGCATTTTTAAGGTTATTAGTAATAGATATTTATTTATTCAGAGTAAACAAGCAGCGTTGAAATGAAGTACTTGATATACAATGTTATTAAACCACGAAAACTGAAATCACTTTAACTGTACTGACATGGAACTGGTATTCTGTAACATAATTTCCATGCATTCTGGTAATACACAACGATTTGGCACCACGAAACTGATTGGAATTACATGCTATTTCACAAGAAAATAGACACAAAAAACATAGCTGAACACATAGTATTGTAGAATGTTATACAAACTGAGAATATCGAATTCTAATTTATAATAAGGCTGAACACAGCAATTAAGATAACTAAACAGCAACAGTTGATTTTTTCATATAATTGTTCATTTAAAAAAAACACTAAGCAAATCAAGCAAAACGGAGCACTCCGTAAACATCTGAATACAATTTTAATGCATTCTGGTTAAATAAAACGACATGGAAATACATGATAGTTAACAACAGAGCGGATATACTATATCGTCATCACGCAATTCATTTAGTAAAATTTCACCAATTTAGATTATAATATTACAATTATTATAACAAAATAAGAACAGTATATTACAATAATTACTAGTTAGTCAGAAGATTGCAAATACAGTAACTAAATAGCAACTTTAGAATTAATTTGGTGTTAAATTGACCATGAAAAATCGTTGTTTCAAGAACAAAGTTATTTTAAGTTTGAAATATTTTCATATAATAATTTTGTTTAATGTACTGCAGTTCGTGAATGAATATATTTTTGTACACAGTTTACAAGTTTGGAACACTTAATTTTAATAAGTCACAAAAAAACTTTATTATAAAAATCCTTAAAACTAAGACATAATAACCATTTGTGTGACCTCTAAAATCAAAATCATTTCAAACATGCTAACATGTAACATACTTTACGTTGATTTTCATATAAATT
The DNA here is from genome assembly GCA_003012365.1 of Medauroidea extradentata. NCBI lineage: Eukaryota > Metazoa > Arthropoda > Insecta > Phasmatodea > Phasmatidae > Medauroidea > Medauroidea extradentata. Next base: position 3,665 of record PNEQ01011154.1, on the reverse strand, counting down.
CCATGCATTCTTGTTATGTACGACTTTGAATTATAGGATAGTTCACAATAGAGCAGAATATTACAGTTAGGTATAGGTTATATATCAATATCACTGAACATCACACAAATGAGAATTTTGTATACATTATCATTCAAATAACTAAGCAGTAGCATTATTTTTATGGTAATGTTATCATTACAATAATCAAACAACGGCATAACTAAGCCCTAAATTTTCATACTGACCATAATTTCCACGCACTCAGGTTACGTACGGAGACATAGCATAAAACTACAGGATAGTTCACAACAAAGCAGAAGATGAAAATAAAGTAAACTGTACATAAACATCACATAGTTTGTTAGAGAACAGCATATAAGAATTACCAATATGTTTACTCCAACTATCAACAAAGCTTTTTCTCGAGCTTCTGAGATATACTCCGGTTCTCTGTTTCTTAATTTCCTAGGTATTTTGCCATCTACTATTTCAGGAAGCTTACAGGCAAAATAAAATTTCGTAAACATTGTAACATTTGTTATTCCTAGAGTGCAACATCACGCACATTCCTCTCAACGAAAAAAGTCAGCAGGAGAATGAACAACAAAGTCACAGAATGATCTTTTGGCAATGTTCAGCTGCCCCTGCATCTGGAAATAATAATCATGGTTTCTTTTCAGTTGCAAAACACCGTTCTTATTTAATTCCACGTATATGTTGCCCTTTTCACTGGCTACATCTCGCAAGTCCTTGTGCCGATTTTGGGAATGCATTTAATTTCCATATTCCATCATCATCAATTAGTTCATTTGGACTTGCACCGAAATGGGGTTCACTTTAGTGGACAAATAGAACATATTTGGTCACTGTTATACACCTCATATCTTCATGTATAATGTTGGTTTTTTCTTTATTTACTCTGCCATATACTACTGCTTCAGAATATAATTCTTTTAAGTATAAAATTTTCTTCACAAGGTTGTGACACACAGTTATTTTTTTCTCTTCACAACATGACCAATTTTTGATGCTGCAAGTTTGTTCATTCGTACAGAACGCCACAGTTCATTTTGATGTTGTCCAAGTGTTTGTCTCTCTAGGTTTATTCATTCCTCTTGCGTATTCACCTCTTCCGTTAATTTAGGAAGTAGCTCTTCACTCTTCATTTCCGTTTCTGAATCGTCTACGTCTAGTGGTGCATCTTGAATGCCGTAGTTCATATCTGATTGCGACCTGTCACCTTTCTTTTCTTTCTTGGGAGGTTCCTCAATGGGATAGTTCAGTGCCCTCGTGGAGTTCTACTTCTTCCGTTTATCCAACTGCAATTAAATTTTAATATTTTTCCAGGACTACGGCCAGTCAACTTCTTCCACGGACTGAAATGCCATGCTTGACCTTTCAGGTGACTTTGAGCTGCACCAAGACATCGCCTACGATAGCTGCCACGATTCGTGAAATTAATTATCTTCGCACCTGAAAACTTGCAAACTAGTCCCATATATATTCCTGCTTGATTACTAGTGTAATTGAATTTCGGGTATTCTGCTTTTTACACTAGCGGATCAACGGCTTTTAATACTTCAGCCAGCAAACCACTCTTCTCCGCATCACCTGTAGAGTTTCTTTCTTCTTAGCGAGTACAAAAGCTATCTCTGCAGTTAGTATGTGTACCGAAAACATGAATCGGCGCATTCCTGATGTCTTGTACTTGCTCTACACTTCCGGTTTTATTGCATTCCTTAGTAGTAACACGAACTCCTTTTACAAACCTTTCTATTCTGGTGAAACACGATAATCGCACACCTTCACTTGTAATATGCAGCTCTGTTAGAAGACATCTGCTCTCCAAAGTCATTCTTGCATCTTTCGCTAGTCTGTGCAGTTTGTTGCTTAAACATTCAAGTTTAATTACGTATCTGTGACCAGATTTAACTTTGCGACCTAGCTTGAGCACAGATGGAACAAAATTTGTTCTTCACTTCCATGTGAAGAAGTTTCTTGGTTTCTAGTCCAGTGATAACAGCCTGCCGAGCATTACGTTCGGCGTAAATCAACACTAACATTAAATTAAATACATAACATCAAGGGGAACATAACCAGCCATTTTGCAAAGTGGATCTTATACTTACGATTTTACTTAAAAGCTTTCTGTGATGTTTTAGACATCAACAAGGCTGAGGACATAGTCCAGTGCACTGTATTCAGGTGGTATAACTTGACCATTGTTTCTTATACTATACTCTCGCTATTCGCATAGAAAACGATTTGCATGTTCTGGGAGATTACCAAGCAAAATTAAAAAAATGTATTTGTGTAACAATCTGGTTTTGGTTAAGAAGATAAAGTCTGTGTCTAATCAGGCGGAAAATGTACATAAATTGCATTGTACCGAATACACAAGAAAGTTAAGAATTCGAAGATGGCAAGTACTGATCCCTTTATAAGCAAAATGTAATTGATTGTATGTTTTTGTCATGTTTTTATAAAATGTTCATAAACTTTTACTAAAAACCAATTATACTGCTTACTTTATTTGTATGCGATTAAAAATTCAAAACTGCTTTAACAACTGTGTTCAATATTTATATGCTACATGTGAAAATATGTAGACCACCTGCAAATTACATAAACTTTTTATTGGTAGACAGTAATTGGCTACACTGTTCCTGATTTTGCGCTGAATGTATGCCCATAGGATCGTTGTGACCATCCGGCATAGCCGATCACAGAAATTTAAGGAATGCCATTCAACACATGTCCCTTTCTTATAGCAATTCGTTTCTCTTCTCCCGCCACTTGTTTCATTGCAGTATTAATCTATTTTCCCCAAACCTACAGAATAAATAGTTTTGTTTATAATGTTTTTATATTTTACTTTACTTTCGACTTCTCATCGTTGCGAAGGACATGCACAATATTAGGCTACTTTTGGGGTTTTATGCTAGCCCCTATTACAGTTTCGATTCGCTTGAAATAATCATCAAATTTGTAGCATAATAAATTATATGACATTTTAGTGATTAAGGTGCGCCATTTCATGTAACACGGATTGCGAAGGCGCAATGACTACACCTAAAACATAACTTTGTTGTGACGAGGTTAGAACAATATTTTCGAATACTAAATTAGTTACAAAGTGGGTTTGTAAATATAAACTTTTAAAAAGGCCTGTATTGTACCGATCACATGAAATAGTATTAGTTTATTACAAGTAGTACGAAAAGTACTTATACATCACTAATCTCTCTCGAAATTTTAGTGGCATTACGCCAATTTCTCGTTTATTTATCATCATTTGTGACACATATTATACATTCCGGTTGGATTGTTTGAAAATTATATTTTTATTTTACATAACCAATCCCCCTTTATATATATATATATATATATATATATATATATATATATATATATATATATATATATACTGAAAATGTGTCGGGATGCAACGCCTGGTAAACTACATTTTAATTACAAGACAAATAATATAAATATAGTTCACATAAGGTGGTTTAGTAATTGATTTTTCAATTTTAACGAAGTGTTTATGTAAATACGATAAGTGACTTTATGTCAACCGTATAAAGAAAACCTTTTATGAGGTTTTTAGTCAGCAATATTTCAAGTGTATTGCTATACGCACCTCTTCTATTTTTTTTTTTTTTTTTTTTTTTTTTTTTTTT
>PNEQ01011153.1:0-12923 GCA_003012365.1 Medauroidea extradentata | reverse complement strand
TTCGTACATGTTCCCTCGTGTCGTCGCACATTATTTTTACTGAAAGCCTTTTCACAGTGTCTGCATGAATATCTTGAAACACATGAGTCAGCACTTACGTTTGCATTCCCCGAAGTACTAGTTTCAAGTTCATCGCAAAACATCGCATTGTCTTGCTTAGGAGTACATATTTTCTTATGCCTATGTAGATTGTCAGTGCATGAAAAACATTCGTTGACACTTATCACAACAATATGCTGTACGGGAAGGGTTCATCTTGCATTTGCTAATTCTATGTCGCTTTGCATCGTGAGCATACGCGAACGTCTGATTGCATTAGTTGCAAGAGTATCCAGAAGCAGTTGTTGGTCCTCTTGATTTTTTCATGGAAGTTTTCGCTGATGGTATGGAATAACTTTTCTTCAGATACTGCAGGACAGGTAGAGGATTGATTCCTTTGCATTTACTCTGATGCCTTTTTAAGTGATGCGACGTCCTAACTTAGTGATACTTTTTTCACAATGGTATACAACACGATTCACACAAAGTGGACAATTGAATAATTTTTATATGATTCAGAAAATTTCCACAAAATGCGCGCACGAAACCTCAAAACGGGCAATTGAATATTTTTCATTTGTTTCTAATAAATGCATACATGAAACCTCAAAGCGGGCAACTGAATAATTTTTATTTGATTTAAAATAAATGCACGTATGAAACCTCAAAATGGGCAAATGAATAATTTTTATATGATTCATATAAATGCACGCATGAAACCTCGAAGTGGGGCTACTGAATCATGTTTATATGATTCAGAAACCCTCGAGAAAATGAACGCACATAACCTCAAAGCGGATTATTGAATCATTTTCATGTGATTCAAACAAATGTGTACATGAACTCGACATCTTAGCTACTACAAAAAAAAATTGCAAGTACCACCAAGACCTTAATGTGTTATACACAGAGCTATGTCATCACAATCATATTATTCATTCATAATTATTACAATTTTAATAATATTAAAACCTTTTAAGTAATACTTTGAAGATAGTGTGCTATTAAAAATATTGATTGAGTGTACAAGGACTCTTGCATCTGATGCTCTTTAAGAATAAAGTTATGACGGGCATATGAAATAATGTCTCACAAACAAAATGTTAAGTTTTAAAAAATAATTTATTGAAAATTTTTCAAATATGTACAATAAACATTTACAATTCTGCAGGTGTCTGTGATAGGTCATCTTCTACATGGAAAAGTTACTGATTTTATCAGAATGTCCAATATTCTCGTGCACAGACGAGTGAAATGACACTTGATGTAGCAGAATAAACTTCTAGAAAATTCAGTTTCGTTTTCACTTGCAGACTCGTCATTAGACATTGCCTCTTCCACCTTGACTGATAATTAATAATTATCTTCACTGGCATATATTTACTTGTTTTTTCTTTTGTAATAACTCGTCAGAAAAAAATTTGCCGGTGTGAAATTAATTTATTGCACCAGTTTTTCTCTATACAATGACACAAATGAGAAGCACAACCAACCTTAACACGTTGCATATGTGTAGATGTTATTGCAGTTATGTTATGTTGTAGTCCATCACATTTATCCAAAACAACACATTCGGGCGTCTCAACAATTGATTTCAATTGGTCCAGAGTTAGTGGTAGTGCCAACAATTGTTTGTAAAAATGAACTGCACAGTTATCACTTTCACATGCAAAACAAGCTGTAATATTGTTGGTAGTCTTTGGTGAAAAGGGGTTAAATGTTACACGGAAATGGTTGCCATCTCTACACATTTCAATATAAGTTCTGTTCAGAATATCACCACTGTCTTCTTCACTTTAAAATTCAATTTCATAACGTACATACTGTTACCAGCCCATGGCTCGAAAAATCGGACGAGATAGAGCTTCCTCCTTGGTAGGGTCAGGTCGTAGAACTGACTTATAGTCTTGAACATCATTGGAGTCTTCAGAGTCACTAAAGACATTATTGTTGCGAGCCTTTATTTCTCTACGCTTTTTGTAAACCTCTTGTTTGAAATGTGAAAACAGATAACTTTCGGCTCCATACAAGTCAGGCCACTCGTACATGGCGATGAGAAAACAGTAAAGAGTAATAAGTTGGTTATGACAAATACACTTCTCACATCAAAGGCGTGCATGGAGAAATCCAGTGAAGCTTCCCTTTCTTCAAAATAGTAGTGTGAGTCCAGCCACTGCATCTTTCCATCCAGCGAATAACTTCTTCTCCGCTATGTCTCAGTTCGTAGGATATACAACTCTCACTGTTTCGTTGGATGATTGTCTCCCCTTTAGCTTGATTAATGAGCTCTTCAGTTGTGTATGGTAGCTTGCTGTCTGGTCGGAGATGGAAAACAGGACAGTCGACCAAGTTGCAGGGGATAGGCGCAATACTAAACACATCTACTTTGTTGATGCACAGAAAGTGTTCAAGTCAATTGCAAAATTCTAGTCGATCTGGAAGACCAGCAGATATGTAGTGCACCTGCTGAAAACCAAATTCTGCCTCGTTGTAGTTGTGAAACTCTTCTGGTCGAAATCTGACATCCATTGTGTTACCTGAACAAGCAGCAACTGAGCAGCCGCCCGTCTGGGACTGATATTTATTATCTTTGTTGACGTCACATTAGCTGGCATCGTCATCATTGTCGTCACCCAAACACCACGCTGTAGCAATAGCACATTCAGGCGGGAACAGGTCAGATCCTGTTCACATGACTCGCAGACGTGTTCAGGCTTGACGAACTTTGCGTTCAAGTAGCGAAGCGAAGGACAATTGTATATAGTTTGCAAGTCGATATTAATTACGTTTTCATTACAATAAATGCTAAGCCAGTTTTTCTGCTCCACCCCACCAACAAAGACGACTTCTTCATCTATAATTTCCGTTAAAACATCTTTAATTTTCTCATAATCTTCATGTCCGTCTTCCCAGTGTAGACCATGATTTTTTTTGTAAGCCATCTATTGGTGCATTGCTTTTTTTATCCAGCAATCCCAAGCGAAATGGTAGCAGGAAGCTATGTGTTGTCACTTTTCCATCATGATAGGCTACGCTAACCTCTTTAAGAATAAATCCAAGTTGAGACTGGAACCCCTAGATGTTTGCGAACATGATGATGGCCGCGATCTAACTGAGCTTAAGTCAGTATTTTCACCACTTTATCCCTTGCATTGTAGGTTGCCACATCGTCGTGGATAATGAGAGTGTAGGCCTGTGTTCTGGCAGGTATATTCTCTGCTGCTTTCATTTCAATGCAGCAGTCTATTACACCTGTGTTTATTCGATCGTCTTGTTTACTTACACCAAATACAAGTAGTGGAACACTGTTCATAAATTCATTTGGTTCAAGTGTATTTAATGCTTCGTGACCATTGTATGATCTCTGGAAATCAGCAAACATTTGGAATGCCAACATGAAAGAACTATTACTGAGATTCGTGTTGAGATCCACGTATGGAAAACTTTCAGAGTTCAAATAAACTTTGGCATTCTTTATATTGATACGATCTAACTTTGAGTGATCTGCACTTGCGGTATTCTGTCATCTGGTCTGGAGTGCTAGACTTATATAGCATGGTGTTTCTGTTGTATTTGATGATTTAACATTCCAATGTACATTTTGAGACTGTGTAAGTGCTGAACAAGTTTCCAAACTCCACGAGCGGAAAGATACATCTAAATTCCTTCCTTTCTCGACAAACTTAAGTAGCTTTATTCTCTCTTCCATCTTAACTTGGGCATGTGGCAGCAACCACTCTATCGAATGTATAGAGAGTGTCGCGATCTCAGGGTTTTCTGCAGTATCCAGTAAAGCATTTGTCTGAGTATTGGCTAAAATTATGACCAACTCTTGTTTAGAATTCACTATTTTATGTTTATAATCTTCGGCGAATCCTAGCAGCGAGGAAAGACGTACACAAATTTCAATTCTTCCACCTTTTTACACAGGAACTTTATAATTTGATTCTATTCACCATCCAGCCATTTTGGCTGTGGGTAGTTGGTTGTGTGTTAGATACAGGTAGTTCTTCATAGTAGCAATAATACCGACATCTCTTGTCTGATAAACCTCGACACCATTCAGTTCATAAGAAATTTTATTAATCATGCGAAGTGCTCCATTTCTTATTATCTTCGTAGTTACAGGCACAGCATTTCCAGCATTGGTTATAATGCCTCTGAGTCTCAAGTATGAGTTGCATGGTAAAGTATCGATGTCTTGGTTTTGCACTGGTATTCGAACATCCGATGACAGCTGGTATGGCCTAGGCAGGTGTTGCGAATAAGCATGGAATTCAGTCTTTGTAATGGAATCCTCATAACTAACGGGCTCGTCCAAATTCAGAACTTCTGTTTCCATTCTTCTTGACTTTGAAGCCTAGACTCTTCAAGAACACAATATTTTTGCGTGTTAACACGATGGATGCTCGCGACAAACTGTCCTTTGGCTTGGTGGGAAGACTTGATTTTATAATATTTTTTTCTAAAACTCAAGCCCATCTTTCCTCAAATGCAAGTGTGATAAATTTTTCTTCGTTTCTGAAATTAATCAGTTAATCATCCTGGTCGACTATACGAACGATAACTTCCTGCACATACGTCTCTATGATTCGCGCATAAATAAGATTTTTTGGAACTTCTACCAGCTTGAAGCCAGGCCGCAAACTCAAATAGTGTATTGTTCGGTTTACCATTTAGATATGAGCCTGTTACAAGATTGCACTTTACTCTTATAACATTCACTGGCAAAATGTTTACAGGCAGTGTTGACTTGTGAACTTTTCCACTTTAATACACCTCGTGTTCGAAACCTAGCATGGATGCCAGAGTATCGTTCTTGGTGAAGTCAATGTCGTTGCTACACAACATTTCACTTTTCAGAGTGTTTGAATTTCCTCGCAAAACAAAAGTTACGTCAGTACCTAATGCTTGCTTGATATATGCTGCAATGTCTTCTATTTCGTACAATCCTGTTGGTACAGTAACCTCTGAAGTGATGTCATTTTTTATGTAGCGAAATTTGCAGTTTGAACTGTCCACATTAGGTACAGAGAAATATGTTTGGAAATCTATTAGTGCTGCTGACCACGAATCTTTTAAATGCAGAGCTGGAAAATGCACAGAGCGTAGCTCAGAGCTCTTGCCCATCAAGATCAACGTTACAGACATGACTGATGCAAAGTAGTGCTTGTGCCAATATTTATTAATCACTAATTAAGAACTGAAGACATAAATGGCCACAGTTCCACTGGCTAGGTAGTTGTTAATTAAAATAGTTATAACTTAATTTCATACTATGAAATACTTGCGCACTTCTATAAGTGGGCAAAGGTATCCAAAACTATCATAGTAATCAACATTGTTTCCATATTTTTTGTAAGAGACCCAGTGAGTTCCTCGTCCATTAGCTGAATCTAAATTTATAATTCCACATTCGTTGCTGCTTGGTTTTGATGGTAAATTGTCTCTCATAAACACGCCCCTGAAATTTGGTATTTGTAATTTTCTAGCAGACTTTAGTAAATCTAAATTTGTTAGGGGTCTGTCGGGTAGCATATTTAAGATTGCATCCTTCTCTTTCTGGTTCCCATTTTCCGACTTTTTCCATCCACATGATAAGGTCTTAGAAAAAGTCCTTTCCTGTTTTTTGATCCTAGTGCAATAGCTTCCATTTGCTTGTTGTGATGTTGAAGTCCTTCCAACCGCTTGCCTTGATTTTTCGATGAATTCACTGCTTTAGCAATACCACTAACTCCGCCAATCAGATCTCCTAGTGCTGCCAGGCCATGTAGGAGAAATGGCAGGAAGCCTCCTTGGTTCTTGCTTGCTTTTTTCTTCTTACGAGTCTTCTTTTTCGTCTGATTAACTATAATTTTGTCAGAAAGTGTGGATGCAGGATAGGATTTAATTCGAGTGTTTGTCGGTGCGGATGGACTGCACTTTATTCGCAAGCCCATTCCTCGCTTGACTTTAGTCTTCATGATCTTGGATACTCCCCAAGCAGTTCCTCTTTCACCGAAATTTAAATATTTTGATTTTGTAATCTTCTTTGCCTTGTCAGCGAGAACAGAGTCAGCAGCGTGTCTATCTTCTAGTGTGCTACTATTAGCATAAGCTATGGCATGCTCGTTGCACGCCTCGTACAATTCGTTAACTCCGACGTCACCATGCTCGAGCCTCTTCTTCTTTAGCTTCGTTCCTGGCCGACAGAACCGGTATCCGTTAATATGTGCTTCGAATGGTAAATTATTTGTAAGAGTATTCACTAGTCTCGTCTGCTCTTGTCCTTACTCTTATGAAGCATCACGATACACTGAGTTAAAAATACTTAGGTACCTGTTATTATATTTTTTTTTTCAGTATCATTCTAGCCTGCGAATAGTACGGTTGTTAATGATGCACCTCCACTGTCACTTCTGTGGTGAAGTATTTACAGCTTTCAGCAGTGTACGCAGACATAAAGCAAGAACATATAAGATGAAAACTTCAAGACTAAAATTTCAATGTGAAATTGACATCACCAGTTTACTCTGAGTGATATTATGATAAGACATTTTAGAACCTGCAGAAGAGTTTCTCCCTATGCACCGCAGGCACCGCAGTTAGTACCGCAGGAACCACAGTTTGCACGGCAGTTAACACCACAGGCACCAGAGTTAGCACCGCAGGCACCGCAGTCAACACCACAGGCACCACAGTTAGTACCACAGGCACCACATTTAGCACCACAAGCACCGCAGTTTGCACTGCAGGCACCACCGCACCTAGTCGGTGGTAATATACGTATTGACAAGCAAGAAGTTATTTTGCCCACACATACTACTTACGAGGATGAAGTAACCTCTCGCGAATCTAGGCATGGTCCCCTGATTCCCAATACTGTGCGTTGCATCATAGCAGGGCCATCCAACTGTGGTAAGACATGCATGCTCTTAAGTTTGCTGGAGGAGTCTAATGGTGTTTGTTTCGAGGATTTGTACCTATACTCGAAATCATTACATCAACCAAAGTATCGGCGACTTGGAAAAACTCTAAATTATGTTGATGGACTCGGGTATTTTGCATTCAGCGACAATGATTCCGTGGTACCACCAAGTGATACTCTACCAATCTCTGTGTTTGTGTTCGATGATGTATCTTGCATGGGAAGACATATGCTAGTAGATTCCTTTTACCTTTGACAGACCTATTCACGTATACCCAAACAGTTATTGAGAGATAATGCCACCTGCTGGTTTTGTTTCATATGGATAACTTCAACTTGATACATGTTTATGCTGATCATATTAACACAGATATGACTTTTTATAAATTCAAAGATGTGTGAGCATTTTGTTGAAGTGATCCATACGGATTTATTGTAACAGCCAAATATTTTCCCTTACTTAAAGGAAGGTATCGATGCGGATTCGATCAGTTCATAAGCCTCTGTCAGTGAGAGATGAGCTACATAATTTCAAAGTTTGGCTGCAATGGTCTGAAACCTAAAATGGAAAGTTGTTTCATACATACACGTGATGGAAACTGTAGTGCCGAAGGAAAAATACTTTAAAATATTGGAAGTCCGAGAGAAGATGGAGATGCTGTTAAAAAGGCGCATATTTACACACTTCATTGTGACTTTATTAGTTTAGTACAAATGTGCTGGATAGAACAATTAATGACATTGCAAGTATGATAAATGGCATGATTGTTAAACTCGGTGTTATCCAGGTTGATATGGAGACATTACTGGACAGGAAGTTTAATGCAATAGAAGGACTGATAAATGAAACTTGAGGTGAAGACAAAGTTCTGGATGAGGTAATGCAGCACCTTACTAAACTTGACGCTTCAATTAAAAATATTGAAAATACGCTAACATCTGCTTCTTACCTACCTTCAGTTATAGTTTTGAATGGGAAAAATAATAAACCAAGCTCTAGGCCACCACCTAAGTAGTCGAGCATGTAAACACCCTGTCATATCATTGAAAGTGGGTAATATAATGTCTGACATTGTCGATTACTTACATGCCGTGATTAAAAGTATTTACGCGAAGTACTTGACTGCTCAACAGTCTAGAATGGAATGTGATATGATTAATGAAGAAGCTTTTAAACCTATAACAGAACGACTGGACAGTTTGAAACCACCATCATCGGTGACAGTGAAGAAGGAAGAAGAACCTCAAACTATAGTAAAAAGCAAGAAACTACTTAATGAAATCGATGAAGATGATTTGTCTCTCTCTGAGTGGAAACAGTAAAAGGAACAAATCACAATACTTCATAATTACTTGACAAACTTATGGTCCAAAGATAGGACATATGGAGTTACAAGCAAAATCAAATATATTACTTGGGAAACAAGCAAATTTTATTCTTGCTCAGTAATGACATACAAGTAGAGTCTGTCGTAATCAAGCCAGCTTCTCGACTTTACGAATTACTGTTTAAACAGGATCCTGGCAATTATTCGCACGGTGCCCTGGAACAGTATAAACAACTTTTGAAACTTACAAGTGCTCATTTGAAGAATAATGATCCTACCAGCAATGAATATAAGGATGAAACACACCCGAAGTTTAACATTATTTCCCAATTGTTCCCAGTTGTAGGAGCTGCCATAGGTTCTGGTCTCGACCTAAGTAAGAAAATAGAAGATGGACGGCGACCAGAATACGTTTACTGGAATAATGTTAATGAAATTGTCGACAGACTACCTCTACTAGTTGCTTCTCAGCAAGCAGGAAATAATTCTCATACTAATGAAATATCTAACATAATAGAAGAACTGCGTGAAGACGTCTGCATAGAATGAGTCGACAAAATATTGCTAGGGAGCTGTACAAGCCTGCAAGGTGAAATTATCCTCGACATAAAGTGCAGATGTTTGGTTTACAGGACTTGTATCAAGCAGACTTTGTTGAAATGACTTCTTACCCTCGTAAGAATAAAGGCTACAAGTACATGCTGACTGTTATCGACCGCTACAGTAAATATGCATGGACTGAGCATGTAAAAACTAAGAGTGGCAGAGATGTAACAAATGCAATGAACATTGTTTTAAATGACAAAGGACCGTCCCATAATCTGCATACTGACCTCGGTAAAGAATTCTACAGTTCATAATTTCAAGCACTGATGACAAGACATAATATTAACCCCTACTCTACTCACAGTGGTCTTAAGGCCAGTATCGTGGAAATATTTAATCGTACTTTGAAGAATGAAATGTGGAAACAGTTTTCAGCACAGGGAAGCTAGAAGTGGATGGATATATTGCCCAAAGTAGTGTCGAAATATAATCATAAAATACATCGGACCACGAACATGAAGACTGTTGATATCAAGGACAACTCTTTACTACAAACTGTTTACAAAAAGAGAATAAAGTGGACCTGCATAAACCTAAAGCGAAGGTTGGAGACTATGTAAGAATATCAAGAGTGAAGAGAACATTTACTTAAGGCTACAACCCAAACTGGAGTACTGAAATATTTAAAATGGTCAATATTCGTCACTATAAACCAAGGACCTACTACCTACAAGACATGGAAGGAAAGGCTATTCGAGGTGGTTTCTACGGTGAAGAAATTCTGGTTACCAAGTATCCAAACACGTACTTGTCGAGAAGGTTTGAAGAAGAAAGGAAATAAAGTGTTGGTGAGGTGGCTAGGGTTCGATACAAGCCATGACAGTTGGATTAAGAAGCAGACACTGCATATAAATAAAGCGAATGACACTTACTTTGTATAAAGGAATGATCGTTGGCTTCTCATTTGTGTCCTGTGTATACAGAAAAACTGTCGCAAGAAATTAATTTCACAACGGTATATTTTTTTCTGACGAGTTATTATAAAAGAGAAAACAAGTAAGTATATGCCAGTGAAGGTAATTACCAATTATCAGTCAAGATGGAAAAGGGAATGTGTAATGACGAGTCTGCAAGTGAAAACGAAGCTGAATTTTCTGGAAGTTTATTCTGCTACATCAAATGTCATTTCGCTCGTCTGTGCACGAGAATATTGAACATTCTGATAAAATCAGTAACTTTTCCATGTAGAAGATGACCTATCACAGACACCTCCAAAATTGTAAATGTTTATTGTACATATTTTAATAATTTTCAATAAATTATTTTTCAAACTTAACATTGTGTTTGTGAGACATTATTTCAAATGCCGGTCATAACTTTTTTCTTAAAGAGCATCAGATGCAAGAGCCCTTGTACACTCAATCAAAATTTAAATAGCACACTATCTTCAAAATATTACTAAAAATGTTTTAATATTATTAAAATTGTAATAATTATGAATGAAAAATATGATTGTGATGACATAGCTCTGTGTATAACACATTAAGGTCTTGGTGGTACTTGCAATTTTTTTTTGTAGTAGCTAAGATGTCGAGTTCATGTACACATTTGTTTGAATCATATGAAAATGATTCAATTGTCCACTTTGAGGTTATGTGCATGCATTTTGTCGAGGTTTTCTGAATCATATAAACATGCTTCAGTAGCCCCACTTCGAGGTTTCATGCGTGCATTTATATGAATCATATAAAAATTATTCAATTGCCTGCTTTGAGGTTTCGTAGAATTAAAAATAGTTAATACTATTTAATATAAATAATCAATAAGATGTAGGTATGCTAAAAGTTTAAATGAAAATAAATTAAATGTGAACATTTATCTGCATACAAAAAGTTATTTTATATATACTCTATTTAACCTTGTCCTGTCATCAATGCATTCATAGCTCAGTAGGCTAGGGCACATGTCTGTCAACACAAAGGTTGCAACTTCGAAACCAACAACCTGTGAACTAAACATTTTTAACTTGCTATAAATAAATTCATAAGGTCTCTTCTCCCATATACAAATACAAGCAACTTCGACATTACAGAAATAGGGATACTATAGCACTCTGGTATACAGCATTGTAAATGTTGGAACAAACATGGTGGCACACATCTAGGAGCAAATATGACGGATGTCGACTGAAGTGCTGCCTAGCAGTCAATGATGCAAACAAACTGGGACCCTAGTACCACCTAGTAACCAGTGATGGAAACACACATGACCTCTCCAGCAAACGATAAGGGAAATTTCAAGCGAAAAAATTCCCTCCTGCAGGAAAAAATTACCTTAACCAACAAGTAACTGCTGGAAACAAGATGGAGGTCACGATAAAATGGACGACATGATGTGACATGACATAAGACTTAACAAATTACATAAGACATAAGATATGACTTAACATATGACATCACATTTGGCATAATGTATGGCATAAGACATAACATAAGACTTAATATGATATAAGGCATAACATAAGACTTAATAATTGACTTAAGACATAGCATAAGACATAACATATGGCATAAGACTAAACATATGCCATAACATATGACACTTGGCATAATGTGATATGATATGACATATGTGACAATGTGACATGATATGACACATGTTATACGATATGACATAATGTGACATGACATATCCGACAAAATGGCCACCGTGCACAACAAAATGGCCGCCATGATGTAATCCAAGAGGGTGGCAGATTGATTTAAAATGTCAGCAGGTTGGTCCAACATGGCGGGCTGCTCCACTGCTCCACAGCCAGGAGCCAGTTTCGGCAATTTCCTACTACTAAAGTTTTTTTTTTACCTTAATTGTACGCGAATGTGGATGTTTATATTACTCATACGGTATTATTTGTGTTTCACATATGGACAAACAGAGTTCTTGGCATACGGTCTTCGATACATTATAGGACAAAGTTAAATTCATAATACCATTGAATCAGCACACTTAATTTCAATTAATTGCTTGCTACAATCCGTTTCCTGAACAATGTTATTTACTTCCCTAATCGTTAGCTGCTTACGAGTTTAGCTTTCAGCGAATTTTTTTCAAGTCTCAGGAGTAAATACAGGACATACAAAAATAAATGGCAAAAATAATTTCTGTCGACAAAAATTTTTGTGAATACACTATTTAAATCAGCACCTAAGTCGCAACTATGTCGGTTAGGTCAGCAGGTAGTTTGAAATCAACTACTTAAAAGTTTATTTCTATTCCCTCTAAAAGTACAACACAAGAGATCCTTCAATACAAAAACACAATCATACACAGCTATTTTCGCCTAGACTCGTCTGCATACGAGAACTGGACTATGGGTTCACGCCTACATGACACAGTTTTCGTGTACTCTGCACCATTTGGTCACTAAAATTTTCTGCGCTACAAAATAAAATAACGACACAAGCAAAACCTGGCTGTGTAGCATAGTAACGACATTTTATCACAAACTATTCACCAGGGTGGCAACTGGCGACATTAGCTTAGATACAGACCATGGTCGATTCATCAATACGACATCGGGAGACGTAATCCAAGAAGACTGATTCTATATACCCTAGCTGACTCGGCCTATTCCAAACAGGGCATGTTCGATTCATTAATATTTCAGGGATGATGTCATCGAAGGTACAGGTCATGGACCGTTCCCCAAGGTTTCCATGATGGTATCGTACAGTATGCAGGTCACGGACGGTTCCTCAAGGTTTCCGTGATGGTATCGTGCAATATGCAGGTCATGGACGGTTCCTCAAGGTTTCCATGATGGTATCATGCAATATGCAGGTCATGGATGCTTCCTCAAGGTTTCCGTGATGGTACCGTGCAATATGCAGGTCATGGACGGTTCCTCACGGTTTCCATGATGGTATCATGCAATATGCAGGTCATGGATGCTTCCTCAAGGTTTCCGTGATGGTACCGTGCAATATGCAGGTCACGGACGGTTCCTCAAGGTTTCCATGTTGGTATCATGCAATATGCAGGTCATGGACGGTTCCTCAAGGTTTCCATGATGGTATCATGCAATATGCAGGTCATGGATGCTT
>PNEQ01011152.1:0-12923 GCA_003012365.1 Medauroidea extradentata | reverse complement strand
AAAAAAAAAAAAAAAAAAAAAAACGGAAACCCTTTTTTTCTCTTTTAATCAGTGGGTATAAATGGAAAGTGTTGGATTATCTGTTGGTGTAAATTTTTTTTATTATATAAACACACAAGACGTAAAGAATATTTGCAGATTTTCAAAGTACAATTACTTATTTTGCCAAACCAAGTTTAGTAATAATTTTACATTTTTTGCCTCAACGGGGGTCGGTCCCTGGATTTTCGCATGTGGGAATCGTGCAGAACAATGCATGCAGCTGGTTGGCAAGTTTTCTCGGGGATCTCTCCTGTCCCCCACCCCTGACATATCTGGCACTGCTCCATACTCACTTCATGTCAGCCCCCAGCAGCACTTAGGAGCTCGATGTTGAGAGTTGACAAAAAATCTCTAACTTAGTTTAAGTGTTTTGGTACAAGACATGTAACAAGCAAGTCAATAAAAAAAAGAAAACAGCTTACTCCGCCAGCATGAAATTTTCTAACATCATCAGCCAAGTTGTCTATTTCCAGCCAATCAAAAAGTATCAGCCACCAGCATTACCATCACATATTTCAGTTGTGTATAGAATTTCATATATTATGGTTTGCTGTAAACACTGTACAGGTTATACATTACTAAAACTTTAATCATTCTCAAGGCTAGTCACTCACAATGGTGGACCCAATGAAATAATACCGAAGAATCTTTTCTGGCCTAGAAACACCTTCTTCCTTCTACTTACTGCGGTCCCACTCGCTGGACACCCTCGAACAGTCGTCGCAATCCAATACTTGTCACTATCACTTGTGATCCCACCAGACACCTGCCAGCCAAAACTCTCCCGCTCCTGCTGCAGCTCCCCCTTATATACCCACACCTACATCTCAAACTATCTCGGCCAGTCTCTGTTCTCCAACCTCCTGGAAAGGCGTCGCTTCAAAGTCAAGCACCACCCGGAGAGATAAAGAGGGAACAGGAACAGTCCAGGTCACGATATTGTCCTCGGTTACCCAATATTTGGTGCAGGTGGTCGCCACCACACATGGGCGACACAATGTATGCCGAACCTTTTTATTATTGCCGCTGCTATATCGGCTTACACTGCTCTCCGATTACAGCGGCGTGCAGGTGGTTATCACGGAGTAATACAATCCATGCAGCAACCGAGGAGGTCTTTTAGTGCTGCCGCCACTGTATTGTATTTCGCCGCCCTGCCAAACAGCCACGGCGCCAAGGAGTGGGTGGGAAGGGGGGTGTCCTAGCTCTGCCACCACAGTATCGTACTACACCGCCCAGCCAGACAGTCGCGGCTCGAAACAATATGTTGTGCGCAAGATTCACTTGTATCGCCGCTTGTTTCCAACAGGAGATTCTGAGGAAATGTTGGAACAAATAGTGGAAGTAATGCTACCGGAATTGCGCCCATACCTACGAAATGCAACCTGGCAAACAGTGGAAGGATTCATTCAGTAGGCCAGAGCTGTGGAACAGGATTTAGAGGTGGTGAGACTAAGGTGCACGCAGGCAACACCTAATGCCAGAGTCGACATTATGACAGCAGCTTACAAGATGGCAGTAGTTCACTATGCACCACCAAGGGATAGTTCACGCTTCATCTCCTGCCCAGATAACACTAATTGTCAACAATTGACATCAGATCGTCCTCGACACTTGATCGGCAAAGGACCATCACCCAGATGCCAGACATGCCCGGGGGGAATACATCATTGGCACAAGGACTGTCCGATACGGAACCAGTACCGACCAGGAGGAGCCCGGATCAACCCGTCGGGAAACAGAGTGTAGGGGATGGCGGGACAACCCAACCCTCCCTCCCCGCACCTGTAAACATTGGACGAGATGTGACTGCGCCTGTTTTAGGTCATGTGAGTGTGGAGGAGAACGACTTGCTATGAGTTCCAGTGGTTGTCAATGGTCATCCTGTTCACGCCCTTATCGACACAGCTGCCAGCCACAACTGCATCGCAGCGAGGCTCGTTGAGGAATCTCATATTGAGCAACGAGCAGGCAGACTACAGCTGGCCACTACCGGAGATGCTTGTGCTACCTGTGGGGTTGCAACGCTATGAGTGGTTGTACAGGACCAGACGTCCACTACAACTGCCTTGGTGGTAGACTAGCTGCGAGATGATATTATCCTGGGACAGCCGTGGCTGTGTGCACAGGATGCGCACATAGAGGTCAGCGCAGGCCGAGTACATGTCGGCACCCAGGGCCGACGTACCATCTACTACATCAGATGCTCACCGCCAGCAATGCACTACAAGGTCAGTCTCAACCAGTTGCACCATGGTGTTCCTCACGAACACCATGAGTTGATCCAGAGTGTACTTGACCAGCAGAGCAATGTGTTTGCCACAGCAGACCCCTTGAAGCACACCAGTGTAACTGAACATGCAATTCCTACACATCCACATACCCCTATGTTTATTCCCCCTGGTAGTTGTGGACATATAGGCAAACAAACTATCCTCATGCAGGTGCAGGAGATGTTACGCGATGGCATTATTGAAACTAGTGAAAGCCCATACAATTTTCAAATAGTTTTGGCAGAAGGGAAGGATGGTTCATTACATTTCTGTGTAAATTTCAAACATATCAACAAAGTAACCATCAATGCCCCAACCCCTCTGCTGAATATTCCAGACACTTTAGCTAACCTAGGGAATGCTAAAATTTTCACATCTCTTGACTTGAAGGCACGCTATTGGCAGGTACCAATACGACCTGAGGACCGACCCAAGACTGCCTTCACTGTTCCAGATGGTAGACGATTTCGATTTTGTGCGATGCCATTTGGTTTACAAGATGCCCCTGCAACATTTCAAATAATGAAATAATCATCTGGTCCCAAACGTGGGAACAGCATGCTCATGATCTATTGTTAGTGCTTGAGGGGCTGGTCACGCATGGCCTGACATGTGATCCAGAAAAATGCCACATTGGCACAACTGAACTGGATTTCTTGGGGCTCATTGTGAACGCTGAGGGAAACCGCCCGACTGAGAAAAGGCTCCAGATCATTGCAAACAAATCCCCGCCACGTACACGTAAACAGCTGCAACGATTTCTAGGGCTGGCATATTGGTTGCGTTCTTTCATTCCAGAGTTCTCCATAGTAGCCAGACCGCTAACAAACTTGTTGCCACCCGAAACCCAGTTTCAGTGGACCGAAGCAGCACAAAATGCTTTCGATGAACTTAAACTCTGTTTCAGTCAGTGTAGAGTGCTGGCTCGACTAGACCCAAACAAACCAATAATTGTGCAGACAGATGCGAGCCAAGAAGGGATAGGTGCCATCTTGTTGCAAATGGGTGATGAAGGGGAGCCCCAAGTGGTAGAATATGCCAGTGCTATATTTGCTGAAGTAGAGCGAAGGTATAGTGTGAACGAGATGGAGAGCGGTGTGGGCTTTAAGACGGTACCGTCCACACTTAGAAGGCCAACATTTAGTTTTGCAAACTGACAGCCAGTGCCTCAAGTGGTTGGAAACCATGCAAGGCCGTTGATCTAAACTTACTAGGTGGGCAATGTTATTACAGGCTTTAGATATTACAGTAGAGCATGTTCCTGGGAAGCAAAATGAGCTGGCAGATGAGTTATCATGCAACCCAGATGAGGAAGTAGATGCTAGAGATGATGCAGAATGGGAAGAACTGTTGCCACCCACCAGCGGCCCACCTGGACAGATCTCAGAGGCCTCAGTTTACGAAGCTGCTGCCTGCGTCCTGAGTGCAACCTCTCCACCCACTCTCCCGCCTGGTGCAGAACTAGATGACTTGGATGCCTTTGTACGCGCAGCCCAGCTGACAGATGAGTACATGCAAGACATTGTGAGACATTGCAGTGAGCAGATGTTTGAGGGATATCGTGTCCTTGATGACTGTGTGCAAGCGAAATGCCCTGGGAGTGAACAGGCATGGCTCACCTTCGCACCCCAAGACTCCAGAGCAGAAATTTTCAAAATGCTACATAAAAACTGACTTGCAGGGCACCCAGGGGCTAAACAAACAATATGTGCAATTTGTGACCTTTTTACTGGCCTGGACTGAATCGCTTCGTGCGAGACAGCGTGCGACGTTGTTGACACTGCCAACGTAGGAAAACCAGGGGATCGGATGGCACAGAACAGCAAGTGCATAGACAACCAGCTGAACTGTTTCATAATGTGGCACTCGACCTGATGGTCCCTTATCCTAGGACTTCGCAGGGATAAAGAATCTTACTTGTTGTGACAGACTGCTTTACGAGATGGGTGGAGTCATATCATTTTAGTAACTGCAGAGAAGGAACGATAGCGCACGTGTTGGAAGCAGAGTTCTTTCCAAGGAGGGGTTACCCTCGGGCGTTGTTAACGGGTAATGGGACTCAGTTTTCAGGACTGCGTTGGCGGTGTTTCTGTGAAAAGTGGCATGTTACACCCCATACGACACCAGTGTACCCCCCTGGGCGAATCCCACTGAGACACAGAATCAGGAGATTAAGGCCCAGCTACGCTTGCATCTTGACACTGATCATGCAAAATGGGACCCTCACATTCCAGAGGCCTTGTACTGTTTAAGACGGCGAATAAATGCGGTGAGACACCAGTCATGCTTGTGCAGGGACGCAATCTTCCCCTACCTGGACAGTACAGGGTGCAAGATAAGAGTCCGTACATCGCGGGAGAGAACCCAGAGGAAAGGGCACAAGCCATTCAGGTGGCACATGACACCATGCGGTGAAAGCAGGCAGAGTATCAGGCACAGCGCACACCAGTGTCAACGCGCCCCCTCCGGCACTATCACCTGGACAGAAGGTCTATGCACGCTTGAACCCTCTTTCGGTAGCGCGGAAAAACTTCTCGGTAGGACTAGCACCAAGGTGGCTAGGCCTTTTGCAAGTGTTGCGAGTGTTGGGACCTACATCTGTGTTGCTGAAGCTACCCTCAGGACGAGCTGCCAAATACCATCGAGACGCTGTGCGGTTAGCCCCAGATGAGAATGCAGAACAAGTGGCTGAACCCTCCAGAGCTGAAACTCCAACCCCACCACTAGAAGAGGGAGAGGACAGGCATGAAGTAAACCGTGCCACTTCTACTCCTGCTGACGAGAAGCAAGAGGATTTCATAGGATTTCCAGAAGAAGAGGAAACATACCCGGTTCGAGGTGATGGTGTGATCCCGACATCAGAGTGCCTGTTTCCAGAAGAGGGTACAAGTGCTGGTGGGGCTACACCCTTCCGAGGGTTTGAATCCTTCACAGAACCAAATCAAAATGTTTCTTCCATTCCCCTGATCTGGGAGCCAGATGACGAGGATGATCAACCTGATTCCCCAGACTTGTGGGAACCCTTGTGGCCACTTCATTGTTCGCTTGAGACATCAACTTTCAGGGTAACAGTAGAAGAGCCCCAAGAGATAAAATCTGAGAACAATCCTATTGAAAATGCTGGGGAAGAACCTATTACAGAAGCACGCAATGACTTCAGGCCACGTAAAAGCAACCAGACAACCCAGGTGTTGTACAGTGCATGTCCCTTTCCAGACATCAGTAGCGCAGAGTCTCCGCACATGACACTCGAGCAGCTATAGTATCGACGTCTCCACATCGAGCTACTTTCGGAGGGGGCAATTGACGTCCGTCAGGACTTCCCCCCTAACATTATTGAGCCCGATTTGACTCCCGTCATGTAGGCCTATATAGTTATGTAGTGCGCCAAGGTCGAATGAAACATAACCTTTGTGCGACGTACCTTTTCACTTGCTGAGATGAAGTTGTTTTAAAAGTGTCAAGTAATTAGTTTAGTCTCAACCTGTGCCTAAGTTGCTTGTGTTATTTTCCACTGAAGCTTTATTGCTTTTAGGTTAAGTGTGTGTTTTGTTTACATTTGCTACGTTATACGATACGTTGCTACTTGCAACACCAACGTTACAGTTTAAAGAAAAAAGGTTGTGCTAAGGGTATAAGGGATTCATTATCATTGTTTAATATGTAATCTCCATTCTTTTACTGTTGAATTATATTTGCAACGAGTCGTCAAGTGCAGCAGAAGTGTCAAGCCTGGGGTGAGAGAGCCGGGGAATCACCGCACTGTGAGGAGAGAACTGGGGAATAACAACACTGTGATAAGAGGAACTGGGAATCACGGGACTGAGGGGGAGATTGATTGAGGTGGTAGCGTCGAGGAAAGAGGTAGAACGTTGTCGGTTGCTTGAACTTCGGTCGGTAGGCGTGTGGGATGCCTTTAAGAGCCCACATAAGAGTGTTTTGACAAAGAAATAAAGCTGTGTAGATTTCTGCGAGTGATTTCAGGGTTAGAGCCACGCAGGCGACGTCACACCCTGAGAAAGAGACTAGCCGGTTCTCCATGCCCGTAATCCATGGAGTGGCGCCCTAAACCATGACCGTCTATATATCTCTCGCTTACCCTGGTAACAGCATCATGTGTGTAGAGTCTGTCCTACAATGAATATACCATAGTGAATTGAAATGAAATGAAACTGGTGCTTCATTTTCTAAGTTGTGAAAGTTACTGTGTGCTGGGCTTAGTGAAACCTGTAGAAGGACAATTGGTACTGCTGATATGCTGACACTTTCAAAGTTACTAACACTGCTGTCTTTTCAGACTCTGCAGGGAATTAATCCATCAACTACGTGTCACATTGTCAGACAATTTCCGTCAGTCTTGCTGAGCAGATGGGAAGTATGGTGCACTTGAACAATATTGCACACCTTCCAGGACTCACCGGTGTGATGGACTGTATATACACAAGTACAGGTGGTGCTATTGGGTAAGTACCATACAGGTGGGTGAACTGGCACTGTTTCATGCAGTGTAAGACCCTATTGTTTGATTGCTTACAATATTATTTTGGAAAATATTATGATATTGCATAATTGTAAGAGGTTTATAATTCCTCCCGTTGGTGGCCATTATCACTATGGAGTCATTCACATATAGAGTTGTGCGTTTTGAAACACACTTGTTTAACACCAAACGGAAGTAGCCTAATTATATCCTATTAACTGTTTATACACATTCTACAGTGCTCATTTATATACCTAGTATTGTCATATATTCTAATTTGTTAAATTGTGGTGACCTTTGGTATATAAATAGTAGGTAATGTACTGGACTATAGTATGAGTTCAGGTTTGGATTCCTAGGGATGACATTTTTGTTTGGGTAGCTCCTCACCTTATGCCACCATCATTTTAGCTGTAAGTGACATATTACTTATTTCTCGTAAAATATTAACTTGCAGACTTATGTCAAATGTCACACTCAAGACTGACATTTGTACAAAATACTGCATTAAAATATTCACCGATAGCAAAAATAAAAATTCCAGTGGAAAGAACAACATTATTGTTAACATTACGTATCAGGTTTAGGACTAGATTCAGTCAGGAGAAATTATTACTATAGGCGGTTCGGAATAAAGTGAGCACTCGAAAAAGCCCTGCTAAAGTTCTATTTCCAGCCAATTCGTATCTTTCCGCGAGTAACGGCTAACGACGGGAAATGTCTTACCTCTTGGGACACGTCACTTTACGTTTGCGAGTATAAGATAAATTGTTCAGTCGATAGGTAACTATACAGTTTGATGAAAAAGAAGTTTATAAATTATATAAAATACAATTATATCGCTGTCGGTTGATTTTGTTTCAGTATTGCAGTGTTTAAATACGAATAAGCACAGAACTATGTTGTGTTATTTCGTTGCCAACAATACGAACAGTAAGATGACTATCGGTAATGTTGAATTATGTGCAGTAACAGCTTGTGATATTTTTCAAAGGTTAAATATTTAGTGTTCACTTTATTCCGAACGGCCTATAACTGGAAAGCGACTACAAAAATTTTCTGTGAACACTTCTTCACAGTTTAAAACAGGCCATCTACTGTAAAAAAATCCACCTAAATAACTGTGGGAACATTGTAGATACTATGATAATGTGCACTAAGACATTTTGACTGAAACCAGTTGCTAACATAGAAATAATGTAGATAGCTTATAACCTCCAAAATAAATCACCAAATCATGATAATAAAAGCACTCAATATGAAATGTTTGCATTGCTTTATAAACTAACATTAAATATTGTATTGGTGGATGCTATAAATATATTTTTTCAACTGCAGTTGCAGAGGTTATTCTAGTTTTAAAAAATATATAAAAATGTTAATAATTAAAAACCTATTGTTGCACTTAACTACTGTTGACAGGATACCAATTAACATATGTCGCATCCATGTAAAGAAAACACATGCTGATTTTCTTGAAAACCACAAGGTTTTATATCCCTAACAGTATGGATGCCACAAATGTGAATATGGTTCCAGCAGCTGATGGATATACATCATGTTCAGATTCAGCAGATGGAGGAGTTTTACCAGGCTGAAAGCGGCATCGGTTGATGATGAGCTGCAATTCTTAATAAATTATGCAGTAGATTCAAGAAAGATATCAAGAGGCTATCTTTATTGACCTGTGTAAAGCATTCAGTAATATTAATAGCTCAATACTAATACCGCAGAAAGGAGTATTACTGAGAGAAATGTCCCTGAAAATCAAAGAAAGTTACCTAATCGACAGAGTTCGGTTGGCAAAGATAGGCAATTTCAAAAGTAACACAAAATCTAAAAGTGTGGCTTCCCATAGGGCAGTACACTGTGACTGTAACTAACTTATTCCTTATCGATGTAAATAATATGGTATATATAAAACTACATGGGAGTATGCTGTTCAAAATTGTGTTCACAAACCTCCATATTGACTCAACAAACTAATTGGTGGCCTAGGTACCTCAAGAGAATATTTTAGACTGAACTTTTCTAAACCTAAAAAAGTTTCACCTCCATGAGATATATGATACACTGTACGTACCTCCCCAAAAATAGATAATGTTCCAATTGAGTAGGCAATTGTGTGAACTATTTGACCAACACCTAAAATGTAATTTCTGTAAAGCCAGGTAGCAAAAAATGTCCTGTGATAAATATGATGATACTTCTTCCATCCATAATATGACTACCATCTTGTGATTAGGGTTTTCTCCATTCAGTTCCCAACGTCATTCTCTTAAACACCTCAACACACACTACTGCTGCACACGATTTCCCCAGCTCAGAGTTGTGACTAACATAAAGTGCTAACCTCTCTGTTCTTCTATTCCTATGGACCTTAGAACAATTGCCCTCCTCTCCTTGTAGCACCCTCTTTCCATTCATTTCCAAGTTTTCCCCATTCTTCCCCCTCCATGTAGCACCTGCTGCATCCGCCTCGTTTCCTTCAATTTGTCCCACCTCAGTTCCGCAATCATCTCGGAGGGCAAATATCTTACCATGTCATCTACTTACACACCTATTCCCCTTCACTCACCTTGCTGGCATACAGAATTTTCCTTTCCTCCAGCCCATAGTACAGATCCCATACTTCAGTCACAGGGTGCACCATGCAGGTATACACCTTTTGCTTTAGCAAGCTACTATCACCTTTCAACACCTTCCAGCTTAAGTCCTCTTGTAGCTATCTTCTTCACCTATCTACCACCCCACCAGTATTCCTTCCTACTCACCTTCCTTCTCTAGGCATATTTATCTTTGTCTTCCACATGTTGACTTTCATCCAAGTGCTTGGTTTCCATTTACGAAAGGCAGGCCTTCTTATAGCTTTACACTCTCCCCTGCCTTCCCATACAAAAAGTCATCTGCAAACATCCTTAGGCCACCAGCAATAGAGCAGCAGATGCATATTTCTAATGAGGCATGCACATGATGTTACCCAAAATTTACATGTTATATGTTTAATGTATTTTATTATCCTAGAGTTTATTGTAAAATGATTGTGTTCAGTATTCTAAAATGTGGTGGTACTGATGTTTTTAATTTATTTGAAGAAAATGTGCAACAAACGTCCACATTTTGCGCTCGGCCTAACACTTGGTTCGAGCCCTAAACAAATTAAAGAGGTGAAGTTCCTGGCCATTACATCATTTTTAATTTTAAAAAATGAAGAGATTTACAGTTGCAGAGAAAATGTGCGTGGCAGCTGGAAGATTGACTAACACATTTTGGCCGAATTGTTTTGAATGAGTTCTCGGGCGCGGGAAGCAAAAAAGAAATTAAATAATAAAGTTTAATTACAAAATAAACAATTCGTCATCTCTACATCGCAACCACCGTTACCACGGTTTGTGGAACCACCAAAACTGTTGGAGATAAATAAAAATAAGACAGTTAATTAACCGCGATGCCTATCGCGGTATTTCCACTTCGCCGTCATAGTGCCGCTCCCTTTCTTTACTCTCCTCAGCAAAAACATGTCCTATCAACCGACTGATTGTAACAAGACTGGGGCGAGGAACTCGTTCTTGCCAGCCACCAAGATGGCAGGCGGGAACTAGTCTCCCCAATTCACCAAGGCAAAACAAACGAAATTACACTTTTAAACCTGTGGAAACTAAAGTTGCTCAAAAGATGATGTATCATTATTTTTGTTAAGCAAATATTTCACTTAAAATTGAGATATATATTTAATTGAATTCCCGCTGTCGGCGGAGTGATACATTAACTTGGAGAGCAGTCAGTTTAAAAGTCCGTCACTGCAACTCCCTGAAAAATCCCCACATTCATAAGCCTTTGTTCACCCTCTTCCAGAGCCAGCCTGTCGCGCCCCTAGTGTCTCTGTTGAGGCTGTAATCTACAAATAAATCTTTTAACGCGAATAAAACTTCAGCCTGCAAAATTACCAAGAAAATTCAAGAGAGAAAAATGTTGGCAAATTGAATAAGGATTAAAATGACACCCGACAAGTGATGCTAAACTCAAATGATTTCACTCTTAAATAACTGTCTCCAAGTTTACCCTGAACTAAAATAAGTTATTTGGAGTCATACAAGTAAATTGACATGATTAAATGCACACTTTCCCTCATACAAGCTACAACTTTAACCTCCTCTAATAAATCTTAGGTTAATCGTGTTATCTGGCTGCCACGCATAAATTGTTAATATAAAGAATTTTTAAAATTACATAAATTGCATTTACAAATATTTGGAGTCCCCTATAAACATGTGGTTTAATTCTTTAGGTGGAAATCTCTTGTAGTAACAGTCCTTCCTTGAATGTTTTAGGCAGTTGCACAAGTCGAAAACAAAATAAAAAAATTATAAAAAATATAAAAAGGAATATTACTCTTGAAGCAGTATTTCACACGCACTGAACAACAAGGTGAAAACTAGCTCCTCTAATGCAGAAAGCCGGGTAACAACTCCACACTGTAGGCCATAATCGTGCCCACCTTACACTTGTACATTAATAACTGAATGGTAACCAACAAAAATGTGGTCTTGACAGACTGGCAGCGTTTAAATGTAACAGACACGTCTTCTGGGGTTTTAAGTCTCCGAAAAAAAATATAAATTCCTTATGTATAAGCTTAGGGCCCAAAAACCCTAAAACAAGCCAAATTATAAAGGTGCTGGTGAGGCTAGATACTTCACAAAAAGGTTATATGTACAGTAATTGGAATGTTGTTTGAAACATATTTGGATTTTACATTTAGTGGAAGCTCTTAAGCATTGCAACAAAACTTGTATTTATACAATAATTTTTATATTCAGACAATTTACGTTAAAGAGATGGTGCACATAAAAGTTGTTACAGCGAAGGTGGTCTATTCTTTTAAAATTAGGTTTCATTGGATTAATGGTCAACCAAAAACATTTTTCTTTGTGAAAAGTGTCCAAGTAGGTACAATTAATTTTATTTAAAAAATTGATTAATACTGTACCATGTTAAGTCAGGTTTTAAATTCAGAGTAAGCACAATTGAATAGGTGAGATGAAAGGGAATACATTCCATATTTTACAGAAAATGAACTGATTTAGACAAGTCCTTTATATGTAGCTTAAAGAAAGAAATGATTCAAGGAATCCTTACACCGCTAAAGGAATTTGAATTTTTATGTAAAAGGAAATCATTCCCTTCTTAACTTCAACGTTATGACATGATTGGCTGTTGGCCTCGAGAATTGCTGCAGTAGTGTTTCTTTTGTTTATGTAGTCTACAGTGTTGTAAATATGTGGTCAGAATTGTGTCAGTATTATAACAAAACATGCTATTATAGTAATTATCAACACATGTGTAAATTGTTTCATAGAGCTTCAGAATGCCCTCAGCTCAATGAGATTATAAAATGAAAGACATTCCATCCACTCTAATTGCATATAACTTTCAGTACATAAATTTATTGTTTTTTTTTTTAGGTAATGTTTCATTTTCTTAAATCCCAACAAACAAATGTCTAATTGTAAGTTTTCCCATTCAACTTTAGGGTACAAAATGTTTTTTCTGTTTTCCCGAAAGTTGACAAAGTGGAGCCTTTTACTTTTCCATCATACCCATTCAATTATAATTTACATAAAATAAAGTGTTTTTAATATGTATGTAATTTAACAAATTGAAGTTTATAGATTTCTCAAATTGGCAGATATGTAAATAAAACACTACAAAAACATCCCACACTATAATAAAGATAGGTTTTGATAGTTATAATCTAAAAATGTTTTGAGAATGGCCATTATGTTATTCTCTAATTCAAAATGTAAGTGCAGTATTATGAAAGTTGACCAAAAATGTTTGAATTTATTAATCTCCCCTTCCCCCTCTCCACCCCCCACCAAAAAAAAAAAAAAGAAAAATTGGCACATCCCTGCTGTAAAGTATTAACTGTGTAAAGCATCTGGCCATATTGAGCCCCTATTCAAGTTGTATGTGCATCTCATCGTGCCCTTATGGCAACTTACGTGTTTGTAGTCACTGGTATGCCTCCAGGCTGTTAAGGTGCCTCCGCAACAATCTACCTAGGTAGTGTAATGCAAGTGAGAGGAATTGCACAGATCAATCGATGGTTATTATTGCCCGGTCAT
>PNEQ01011132.1:0-60994 GCA_003012365.1 Medauroidea extradentata | reverse complement strand
AAATATTCATATCAATTTCTCATAGAAAATACTGCTGTTCAGCAAATTTCAAGTTTAATCACCAGAGATGTTCTTAACGTTATCTAAGCAAGTAAATAATTCTACACAAAATTTAAATGTTGCAGTATGTTTACTAATTTTTGAGTTTTTCATCATATTGCTTTCGTTGGCATTCTTTTCTGTGTGTTCTAAAATCCTATGATAACTCCTCCCCCTACAGCCCTTGAGCAAACATTTCTGTTATCAAAATATACACTAAAGGAAGTAGGCTGATTAGTTCTGTATAGATCTACTTGTTTATTATTATATCACGTGAAACGCACGACAATAATCAACTACATACCATCTACACACATAAACATAATTTCCTTCTTAGCAGCGGCAGTTTATTACAAAGAAACATAAACGCATATCAGGGCCATAATATTTAAAATACAGAGTTCCGTTTACGTAATTCAGCTTCTTTTCAGGCCGGCTTACGGTGTGAGAGGTCCTGGGTTCGAATCCCCTGTACGGGCTTGGGGGTTCGTGTCGTTTTCTTAGGTTTAATTAGTTTGAAAGCCGTCCCGCACAAAACCTGCCATAAAACCGAGGGATGTTAATAAACCCTCTAAATTAAAATTAAAAGAAATATTCTTCTCAGTTTTTCACAAGCTTCAAATATTACTCTGTAAATATGTTTACATTGAGTGAGTGAGTGATTTTTGGTCAGCGTTTAACATCGCGGTCTCACCGATGGGTTTGTATTATGGCATATTTATTAACTGACTTACTTATCTCGCTTCTGTATAACAACGTCAAGGTTAATAATGCCATCAGAGCTTGTAAAAACGTCCAGTTAAATAGTATTTGAGAGAGATTGAATATGTGTTCACGTTTCACATTTTGTTGGCACATACCCTGCAAAATTTATACTGTAGTCACCACAAAAATATTTAAGTTATCACCAGCAGAATGTTGTGGCCACCATTAAATTATGTTGTGGGCACTATAAAATTATTTTACAGGGAAGGCTTCCTACAAAATTTTCTTTCAGTGTACTAAACCAGCTCAGCTACTATTTAGTAAACTAAATTTGCTGACTCGAATATGGTTTATGATAGTTGTTTATCTGGTCATTACAATTTTGAAACAGAATGTAAATTAAACTGGATTATCACTGATTATTATATATTCTCGTCGGTCATGGTTGCAAAAAGTATTTTTTTTTAATATGTTCATTTTGGTATATGGATACATAAGTCTGAAACTGCTGTGTTTGCCGTCACTTTATATCCAAACTGAACTTGCCTTACAGAGCCAATTTTCCTATGCTATGCTTTGACTCGCTTGTTATAAGGCAACACGGTATTGTAGTTAGATGTCTGATACTAAGGGATTCTTGTAGCAGTGTTGATAAAGTTAGTCGGTCACACTAAAAACACTTTCTTTGCACACAACATAAAGTTGGTTTGAATATGTGCAACAGCAAAGTTACTTCACGGCAAAAATAAATAAATAAATAAAATGTAAACCTAAAACGTTTATTATCTTCTGTGTAGAAAATTTTATCAAGCTTATTTTACAAAAGCTACAACTAACCCTATCAAAGTTACATTGAACCATTTTAAAATTAATAAAAATATTAGTTAACACTATTTTACACTATAAACCAAAATATTCGTTGCCTTAAAATTGCATTGAATGGCTTATTATCAAACAAAATTTGTGTTACGGCAAAGAAAAATTTCTATAGAGTGTAATTTATTATTAAACAACGTTTAACACGTTTAAGATTACTAATAGAACACATGTGTTTTTTCAGCGTAGCTTCTGAACTTACACATTTGCGCAAGTCTAATGTGTCATAAAAGAATATATCTTCGTATATACGTGTGTATAGAAAACTGACTGAAGCGAATTTAGGCTGTGGCTATCAGTTTAATTCCACAGACAACTGTTAACTCGTACATTCACTTCAAAGTTTGACAGCGCCAAATAACTACGGAGAAGAATAAGATTGAATAAATTTTTTTATAAACAGAAGTTTTCACAATGAAATCGTAAAGTTGTTAAGTAGATTTATTTATTAAAAAAACCAATAAAATTTAAAGAACTGACAGTTTTGTAATAATAATAATAATAATAATAACTTTTTCTGGCCAGAATCTATGTTCATGTTTTACAATGGAATTTTTGTAACTTACACAATTTTTTTTAGAATTTAATAGTTCTTTTAATTTTACTATCAAAGTAAGTACGTTAAATTTATATTTGTGTGAAAAAGGAAATATAGACGTGTTATGTAAATTAATTAAGGCCCATTTATATTTAGGCGTAGTAATGCCTGATCTGTATTCAGCGCTTAAATTAAAAGTTTAAAACCTATTTTCTCGTAGCCAATTCACAAAAATAAAAAAACAGTAATACTAGAAAATAGATTAACTTTCAGAACAAACATTTATCCCCAGTAACGTATTTCTGAAGAAAATATTAACTGGCGCAAGACATCACGCTTAAGAAATACAGAATACAATGTTTGCTCACAAAGTTGGATAATATCTATACTAATCCAGGTTTGATTGTATTTTTTCCGTACTGAGTTTCATTACTGTGAGATTTTAAACTGAATTTCCAGCGATTATGAATCTACCACACACTCTTAGAAGTGTACAGGCATATGTGTGTAGTGTTGAATGCAAATAGTAAGTATTATGGATATTTCGTCTGTGCAGCGGCGCGGCGTTGCGTGACTGGCTTGGAGATCTGCAGGGCTGTAACTCTGGCGAGTGATGAGGTGTGTAGCTCGCGCGACAGTTTTTACGACCTCTGACAGCTCTGTTTAGCCGGGTCCTATACGAGGCAGGTCGTAAACTGTGCTGTGATTGGCTTGCGCGTCATCACCTGCATGAGGCAGGGGTTGGAGGCTTGCCGCCCGTGGTGGGAAGGTTAGAGGGGGCTGGAGTGACCTTCTGGACGACATGTACCAATCTGCAACACTACTCGTATCAACTAGCTAGTTCAGGAGGTTTACAAAAAACTGGTGTAATCAGAATATTATGCACACGTTATTTAGATGTCGCACCAAATTGTTAGAATTATTACGTTTTGTTTATATTGGTTGAGCAAGTATATACGTTAAAAACATATAACTACAGATCTGTAGTAAAATATGTTACCATGTGACAAATTAAGGTACATCCATAACATCTAAACAATGATACTTATGTCGTAGAGTCTTTAGCACTGGCGAGGGGTGATATGAAGTAGTTTGGAGCAGCGCCGAAATGAAGAGGCTGGAAAAACGAGAGATTACCGAGAAAAACCGCCGACCAGCGTGCAAAAATCCGAAAACCGACTCTACCGAGAATTGAACACGGATCGCCTTGGGGGGAGGCGAGTGTCCTAGCCACTGCGCCAACCGTGGCCCCTAATTACGAATGAAAAATAATTGTCACAAGAACAGCTTTTGTTAATTTAAAATGCATTGTATTACACTAAGTTTGTTTATACTTTTGCAAGAAAAATATTTGGAAATATAGTTCCAAATAAAATGCTCTATATAACGATAAAGTTTCTTTTTGAAAAATACAAAGTATGCGTTTTCCACATTACAAATATAATTTTGAACTGTATTTGAATGTAAAATAAGAATACAATTATTTATTTTCAAATTATGGCCATGAAAAACAAATCATTTTGCTGTAAATATTAACAAAGCAAATTTACGGGGAATTTTTTTTTAAATAAATATTGTTTGACCTAGGATTGCCAACTTAACGTTTGCTACCGCTAGACTGAAGTAAACAATTCTTGTTTTACTAGCTAGCAGCAAAAATTAGGCCTAAGGCAACAGCAGTTCTAAAGTATCTGCTTTACCTAACATGTATTGCATACATTTGGCAATTCTTCTCAGTAGCAGCTTACAAAAATTGAAGATTTAACATTCGTAAGGGACTAAGTGCCAAAAGGTAAGTTTCGACATAATGACGAAAACAGTATATTGCGACAAACAAATGAACAACGAATGATCCAAATGCGTTCACATATTTTTTACAATAGGAAAGTTAGTAAATAGTAGCAATCGAACAGTAATTAATAAAAAACACTTATGAACATCAATATATATTTTTTCAATGAACTAGGATGCGTTATTGTTACTCCAACCATCTAATTGTGCTGATGTAAGACGCGCATGTATACCACTAGCAGATAGCACTTTAGGTATGTCTTCGACATAATGTTTTGGCACCTGTGTAACTAACTCAGTTTTGTCAATAGTGGTACCTAGCCCCCTTTGAATGTTAAGTCCTCAACTAGTATTTTGCAATGTTTTTTTATCTTTACAGTTTTTGCTTAGCTAAAATATTAAACCCACAAAAAATTATTGGATGGTGTGTTGCATTTAAGGCATTTTTAGTCTTACAAGAATATAACACTACATCTAATAATGTATCGCATTTAGACAGTGGTGATATTTTTTATAGATTACTTATACAAATTCCAAGCACTTACATTGTGCCAACCACTGTCATAAAGTTTAGTTTTTAATACTGAGCATTTATTCCTACGCTAGGTTATAACATTATGTGACACTTATGATTATTTTCCTTTTTGCAACTGGTGGTGTGTAAGCCAGTACGGTCACGAAACTTAAATAAAGGGTTATGATACCTGCCTATTTACGGCTATTTTACATACACATGTACGTATGGACACGAATTTCAGTACTTGCTCGAAGGATAGGCGAGAAGATGGCCAGCCTGAAGGACTCTGGGGAGTGGAGGTAGGGATAGGCAATGACACAGGCCTGTGGCATGCATTAACTGTAAGGGAAGGAGAGACTGTGTCATTAGAGTAGAGGGGGTGACACAGCAGCTACAGGATAGGTATGGAGAAGGGAGTAGAGAAAGAGAGAGTATGCCACAAGCCTGTGCCTTATGGACGTGTGGTATAACATCAGGCGTTGGGGGATATATCGTCAAGACATGCATATGGCTCACTCGTGGTGCTTAGGTACTACTCGTAACAAAAGGATCTTCCAAAACAACTTCCTATACCCGTTTCCTAACCTCCTGCACTCCTCGCCGTCCACTTCTCCCACTTGGTTAAGCGCCATACTAACACTACCCACATGGCGCTTTGGCACTGCTCGTACCAAAAGGGTTCCTCTACCTCCAAAACCACATCCTATTAATTCCCTCCCTTACATCACTTCCCTTACTTCTCATCCTGGGCTTCAGCTAATCACAACCCTCAAGGCACTTAGGTACTATTTGTACCTAAAGGCCATCCCTGTCAAATACAGCACAGAACACGCCTTCTAACGTTCTCTCTCGGCCAATCAGAGGCCTTGCTTTCACCTCTGGAGGTGGGGCCTACGCTATTCAAATGCACATTGTACCGGTTTTGCTCTTATTTGGGTCAGCACTCTTGCGTAGTCCCTACTCAAATGGCGTCAGTGTTTCCATTGAGTGTTGCCTCAACGTTAATTTAACATGACACCCTTTATTTTTATTACCAGATAATATGTTCAAATATGCGTCCTAAACCATTTCTTAATGCTCTGTACAAATAAGAAAATTATACTATCCCGAACTGCTTTTGTGAATAAATCGAGCTTAAAGAATTTGACGATTAATTTTCTTCATCTATTGAAATACAGTTCAGTATGGATGTCGTTAAGGTTCTCGAAGAAATTGCAATGACAGCAATGAAGAACTACGTTAACACCTAGCTTTGAGGTCTGGAGTGAGATTTGCAACTTCTTCTGTCAGCAGCTAATTAAGAGAAAGCAGTTGAGATTCATGTGTTCAATATTACAGTAAAATTTTGCCTGTCCAGACCACCGATCAGTGTGCAGAGCTTAGGCCATAGCAAGATTGTTCGGAAACTGATCAGCGTGCATAAGCTATGTCTGCTTAGGAATATCATTCAGTGAACGTTACACACGTGTATTTCCATTGAAGATCCTTCACCTATCTGTAAACTGTATTTTATATTGTCTGAAGTGGCGAAAATGGGTGTTTTCGTGGTAATTTTTTGGTATGGATATTTTGGCGCAGAACTTTTTAAAATATTTATGTTTACACAATACAACTTTGAATCTTTTATTACGTCACTAAATGATAGAGTCGCCATTTAATGGCTCATAGAAGTCAGTTGTTGGCAAGAGGACTGCACGCTAGTTCAGTGACTTGCACCTAGAGGCTAAGGAGTGGCGCGATTCGCGTGCTGCACTTCTAAGATAGAAACGCGTTAAATAGATTAACCCAGGCGGACCATACTAGGTCGTTTAACCCACGAAAATTTTCTGCGACTGATTCTAAACATTTAACAGCTCTGATAATTAATTTAAATGAATGTATTTTTATTCGCGGAGTGCACATAAAAATTAAATTTATGAACAGAATCTTGTGGAACAATGTGTAAACGTTAGAGGTTAACACCCAACGTGTAGGCACGTGAATAATTTTTGCTGACCTGTTACACAGAGCACTTTGGCTTAAGGCATCATCGTTAATAACTGTACCATATGTGTGATTCACAACAAACTGAACGCTTTTTATATCAACCTCTGAAAAAATTATCTTTTCCTGTAAGTGAATAAAATCCAATATTTTATAATGATTAAATCCCGCATTGTACAGCTGGCAGTGAATTATTAATTGTTAAAGACCACGAGTTTGCGACGAAAATCTTAAGCATCACGTGGTTTCGGTGCGTCCATATGTACTCGTCTGCAGTTCTCAATAATTGTCAGCGACTGGATGTTTTAAATCTGGCTTGTCTTGAGGACATATGGTGCCACAATAACTTAATAATTCTGATTAGAGCAGCTATACGAGGGACGTGTCTGGACATGTACATGCTGCATATAACCCTGAAGCAGTGCTACCTATGTGAACGTAACGTACTGAAACGTGACGGTGCAAAAAACTTTTTGCTTTAAAAACATGACTCTACATATTGTAGCTACACATGTTCTCTAACCTAGAAACAACAGTCTCTAATTACTCTGGCACGACTTTGGCTCGTTTACTTTCACTTCATGGGCATGTTTTACAAAAATGTATTTGCGTTTATGTTGGAAGCACAATTAAAGTAAAATTTCGCCAGCGTAGAGCGATAATTAAGTTTTTAGTAAATATTTTCCTCTACCTGCACGAAACTTAGATATCGCGTCGACTGCGTCGTCCAGTTAAGATAGTTCGAAGGCGAACAAAGTTCCAAGTAGCTTTATGTGTATATATATATATATATATATATATATATATATATATATATATATATATATATATATATAATTTCTTGGATACTAAGGTGCAGGATGCTAGTAATACCTTAAATATTTGTAACATAATGTGAATAATTTTCCTAAGCAATTTGTAAAATAAATATATACAGCAGTTTGCCCCAAAAATGAACAATTTGGTTACAAATTATCGTTTCACTCTAGGAAACAAGTGATAACTAAAAGCCAATAGTACCTCACGTCTTTGAATAAAGCTTTTATTTTTCTTCCCTCTCACATTGATTATGATTTGACAGAAGAAACGTGTTCTGCAGCGGAGGCTCTATATCGTGTGTGTATTTCTAAAATACTCACAAAGTCTTATGAATGCAGTTGCACCTACCAGTAATGTTGTCAGTCAGTACTCATTACATCAAGAAGGTAACTACAGTGGCACCACGTGCAATTTAATCGGTTTAATTTTTTTCTTGATTCCTTTTCTTTTCTCTTTCAAATGTAACCATACACTTGGCGAGTTTAGTTATTCAACCCAAAGACATTTTAAATTAACTAGACAGTTACGTTGTACTTTTGTTACATGATCAAATTGAATGCTGATATATTGCAGACGAAGATAAGGAATTGTGCACTTAAGCTGAGGGTGGGGAAGACTATTATTTTCAACAAAAAAACATTGGTATATTACATCGCATGTTATAAGATGCAATATGGCGCCATTCAATTTAATCACACTTAGAGAAAGACCATCATCATTGGTCTTGCACCCATTGATTCAACTGGTGGTATGGAATATTATTGTTATGATTTTTGTCTGCCTTGGCAGTTGACATTTGCAAGGAGTTAGTTGAATAAAATGTTTATCTTAACAGCACCGCACTATTTGAGTGTAGTTTTCTCAAAAGTACTAGCAATGGTTTCACGTTCCTATGAGCAGTGGAACGATTACCCACCAGTGACGTGTAACTCAAACCACGGTATTGAAAACTGATTTATTTGTCAGACACCATATTAATATAATTAATATTTGAATTTTTCTGATTTAGAAAGTCAGTAAAGCGATTTTCAAAGCAGTTGTTATAATACAATTTTTGTACCGGGAAATTGGCTCTTTGGTGATTTTGGTATGTTGCGGTTATTTTTATAAATAACATTGTTAGGTTTTGACGTCAAGCGATGGAACAGACGTTAAACTAAGCTTCTGGAGTATCGAGTAGTAAATCGCCTCTAAGAAAAAAGCCTACTATACAGAAGTTTATTGAAGTATTTAGCTTCGAAATAGATGCTCAATGACTTTATTGATCGAATATAATTGTGGAGCCGGTAGGTTGGTCATTCTAGCCCTGTGTAATATTTCATATTTAATTAGAGTGTAATGCTTCTTTGTTAAAACGAGTTATCAAATGACCTTGAGCTTATTTAGGAACATCGCTCATTTAAAAGCGTTGATGTCAGAATACTTATTTGGTTGGTCACTGCTGCATTTGTGATTATTAAATGACGGACTAAAAGAGGAAACATAATAAATGTGGAGAATGAAAGAATACTTGAAAGGTAATTTTCGTAATCTATATTTTCAGTCTGTTGTCCAAGTTAACAGTGACCCAAATTACAGAAAGAGAGGGCTTTAATGCCGTTCTTTTGTTTCTTTCCCCTGTAATCTAAGTCTCAAGACGCGGAGTCGGTAAGAAGACGGAATTCTAATTTTGAGTTCACTTTTAACTTTCACAGATATAAAATGCATAAAGATCTACGGTACTTGCACAGTGGAAGTGAAAAAAACCACTTTACAAATTATAGAAAACTGTTAGTAACTTTATAAATTAATCGAGCTAGTTTGATGAGACTCTATTCTCTTAATGTTTTAAAAAATTCAATGTTCGGCCTCAAAGCATTACAATTGCTATCATATCGCTAAATAAAATTTTAATGTTTTAGTGACTTCGAAAATCAGAAACACGTGCTTACAGGTGCTTTAAGACTTTAGTATAGTGGTTTTCAAAGTAAAAAAATATATAAACTTATAGGTAAGCAGCTTGGTTAAAACGACAGGGAAAATTCCTAGAAAGGGTTTTTAATATTTACCTGATTGATTCGAATTATTCCGGCACTAAATTCAGCCAGGCAAAGCAATAGCTCCGTGAGAAATTTTATTTTTCAAATTATACAGCTTTTAAAGTTCCACTATTCCAATGCCGGCGTAAACATTGCAAACGCGTTCATATTGCTTAACCAATTTATATGTAGCCGTACTTGTTTTGGTTAGCCGCCGCCCACCAGGCATTATTGTGTATTGGAATTTTTCACCGGCTTAAAAAACTAATAAAATTTACCGAACCGGTTACGTAAAAGTTAGTTTGGAAAATGTGCCCTTTGTTAAGGCATGCGTGGTTATATATTTGGTAGTTAACAGCGGAGATTTAAATTATGTTTTTTTTTTTAAGGAGTGAAGACAGCAAGGTATTATTAGCTTTCACACTTTGCGACGTTTTAATTATAGATAGTTATTTACGTCTATTTAATTTTAATTCCAGAGTGATAATAACTTACTACGAATTCATTTAATGTTTCGGATCCGGTATAGAATATTTTAAGTTTGAAAAGTTTGCCGAATTAAGTTCGCAAGAGAACAAAAAGTGAACCCATTAGGCGAATAGCTGGAATGCTTTTAACTAAACCTGGCACAGACTGGTGATCTAGCGTCCTTGCGCAAGTCGGGAAAATAATATGGCTAGGGACCGGAACAATTCGCAGGTTCACTGACCTGTAAGCTAGCCTCCAAGAATATCTGTGTAATCAAACAGACAACAGCTGTTCGTTAACTGCTGGCTAATACAGAGGTATGGGGCACGTTAAGGTATATTTTTATTATTGGTTCAGAGATTTCCAGCGGATGTCAAATAAGTCAACGGCCAATTGCGAAAGTGACACGAACTTATAGTTGCTGAAATTCTAGCATGCGTGCGCAAAAAAAAAAAAACACGAATATTTCAGGTTTCCAAGTATAGCAGATCAATTTTTTTTATCACAAATACATTTTTTCTCTCAACAATTTTTCGTTTCTCGTGAATGGAACGGCATTGAGAGCTGTGCTGCAATCTCTGGGCGAGTGTCGCAAGACCCCACCCACCGCTCGAATTATCAGCCAATGCGGGTGCCTTGTACTTGCCTATTGGCTAATGACGTTGCCACTTCCAGTGGAACAGCCAAAAAATTACAGCTGCAGAAATTTCGTCGAAAACTGCAAGCTATAGACCGCAGCTTTTAACTTAAAAGAACTAATTCATTTTATGCTAACCATGTTATGTTGTACACATTATAAATCATTACATACATAAACTGTATTTTTTTCGTTAATAGCAGACTATTAGGTATCTTCTTATAACTTAAACCATGCAGTCCGCCTTGATTTGTCAAACGGCGCTATTGTTAAGATTTTATACGGAGTAAATTGCAATTCATTGCTGCGCAAAGGAACTACTATAAACATTTATACTCTTCGTAGTACCAGCCATACTCGTTTTTGCCTCACAAACTACTTCATTAAACACAATTTCTTGACCTGAACGTATGTTGGTGTAGTTTGTTTTTACATATAATAATATATACAGTATCGTGACGTCACAAAGCATCAACATGACGGTTCACATTTTTACCGCGCAAAATAGACTTTTTTTTATTTATGTTTATCTCGAGCTATACAGACGCAAAGAAAGTGTTGTACAGTTATTTTATTAAATTTAACATACATTTAAATAAAAATATAATCAAAAATAGAAAATTTCCCAGTTGATCAAGTACCTACTTGAATGGAACGAAGCAAGATTAAAGACAAGAAGTTAACAGCATAACTAACGAGCCTACTTCAGTATTGAGGCAAATTTTCCCAGTAAGTTATAAAGAAACTATAAAAAGTGTCATTTAAAACGAAAAGTAACTAAATTTATCATATTTGAATTTTTATACATACACAGTTTGGTATGAAATAGTTGAAGAATTCACGAAATTTAACTATTTAATTTATTCGTTAGTCATTTTCCTAAATCCCGGAAATTGCTGAACGAAACCAATGAATAGCCTACTACTAAAAATAAGCAATTCGTTTTAAATAAACAGACAAGCTATAAAATTTAGATTGACATAGTCATAACCGGAAATGTGACATAACATGTTAATTTACGCATACAATGATCTCTTCTCTTTTAAAATGCCAGCCAGATCTACCTTTGTAAAATAATCTTACAGAAATAAAAGTCTGTACGGTTAACTCCAAAAGTTTAAAATGTTCTTGAAATAGTTCTAGGTGTTCTAAAAACTACACATACAATGTAAAGCGTGTTGTGCTACCTTTCAAACTGGCCGCGACCTACATCGGTAACCTCTGCTAAAGCACATCTTTTTCGATAAAACTGTCATATATAAAGTTTAGTTTTAAATGATCTCGTAGAACCCGAAATATGGCATGAAAATTTTATATGATCAAATTGTTCCATCTTCCAAAATTGTTGCCCGACAGCAAAAGTCATATTAAAATGAAAGTCTTGCTGGAAAACGGTTAAATTACGAAATACGTAGTTCTCAAAATATAACTTTACGAATATTATTCACGTCGTGCTATCTCAATATCTAGGTACTGTATATTTTGGTGCCAAGTGTAATTAATATCTGCTTTCGTGTTCTGAAAATATTGTCGGGTCATACAGTCAGACATGCAATGTAGGTCTACATTTTAATTACAGACGCTTGATCTTACAAGCACAGCATTCCAAACAGGAACGTAGATTTAGGGTCTCATAAAGACATGATTTGGTAAATATTTTGAGGTACTTAAAATATAGTGAAAGTGTCGCGAGGATGATATCAACCCTCAGTAAGCAACATCCATACTTATTTCAGTTTAAATGGTAATATATTACCTACAATTTGCTATTATCACGGTCGTAGAAGAACAGGTCTGGACACTCGCCTATCTAACAATGTATTTTGCTTGACCCCCTTGTTGTTTGGCTGTAGTTCACCAAGTTACCGAGACTATTATGTTTTATTGGCGCTTCAGTTAGGGCGGTCGGACTCAAACTCCGCTCACTTTTTTCCATTGTTAAATTTATAATGTAAATAAAGATTGCTGGAGCATTTTCTTAAATTTTGAACGAAAAAAGTATTTCATAAATTGATAAAAAATACGTTTTGATCAATTGTTTATCTTAGTGGAAAAGAAGTGGGCGGAGTTTAGTCCGACCGCTCTAACATCAGCGCCAATAAAACACAATATTCTCGGTAACTTGGTGAACTACAGCCAAACAACAAGGGGATCAAATATCCAGGCGAGTGTCCAGACCTGTTCTTCTACGGCCGTGGCTATTATCGTATTTGGGCTACTTTTGTAGTAAAGGAATTTTACGATAAAGTGACAGTGATTATGTTTATTAGTTAACTAAACTTAACTGCATAAAAATACCTTCTAGCGATATTGCCCACCTATCTCCATCATAAATAATTGTTATACTTAATTGAAAATATAATTAGAATGCAAATTAAGTCATATTTATTTTTAAAAATTGTCTATTAATTGATTATGATCCATGGCGTGGATCACCTTACAGCATTATGTAAAAACTTCAGAAAAATACTTTAACTACATAAAAATATAATAAAGAATCGTTAATAACTCTTCGATTGTAAAATATCGAAATTATGTACCATATTAATTTTAATATTTCCAGTAAGTCATGAACAAGTGCATAAAACTTAAAAGGAATCAAATGTTTTAGCTAATATGTAAAAGAAACAAAAATGGCGGCGCGTGTTGCACCACGCACGCTGTAGCGAAAAGCAGTGCTGGTACACTCTAGCGGATGCTGCTGTCGCTAACTCGTCCGATTCACGGCAGTTGAGGAAGGTTCACTAAAAATTAACATCATTACATAAAAGTTAATATATCGGGTACACTGTTTAAAATGTAGCGTCGTGTTCACCAATCATGACGTAACATTCCGTCATAAGTTGAGTGCCGAGTAATGTATAAAAATTTATTAGTGGCGACGTACAGACATACATACAGACAGACGCGCGATCTCATAAGCCTTTCTTTCTTTAAGGCCCCTTCATACGTACACATAATACTTCAATGTTCTGTTAATTTTTTAAATTCAATTTCTTGAATATCACGTGACGCTATGGGGACGACATAACCCCAGCCATTTTGTCTTTCAATTTATTGACTGTCATGAATTTCGTAAAATATTTTCGTTTCGAACATGTTTGAAATTTTCTTGAATCAAAACATTTAAGAACAGAAAATAGTTTTTACTAACATTATTGATTCAAATTACATATTCATTGTATTCTGTATGCAAATTATGCCATTTTAAAAATAATCACGACCGTTATTTATTTTAAATAATATATAAAATATAATACGAAATTTTGTACTGGATTAACCAAATATTTTTGTGTCGTACAGAATTAGTACATAATTATAAAATGCTACATTATTTATTTTGTACATCATTTGTTTATAAATTGTGTGATAACTTTTCTTCAAGTGGTACCTTCAAAGTTATTTGAATCAAATTTCTTGAATCATCGTGCTATTCAATAAATTGAATTTAAAAAATTTAATTCAATAAATAATTTTTTTTGTGTAAAATGGCCTATAAGCAAAGTAGGCTACAAAGAGGACTAATGGTAACTAACTGAAAAAAGTATTTTTTCAAATACGTCGTGGATTAGTTCAAATTTTCACATCTCATTTCGACTCCACGAATGCATCGTTTTTGTAAATTTAGTTCTAGAAACTATAAAGCGCATATAGGCTATGTCTTCTATGCTACAT
This sequence comes from Medauroidea extradentata, assembly GCA_003012365.1. NCBI lineage: Eukaryota > Metazoa > Arthropoda > Insecta > Phasmatodea > Phasmatidae > Medauroidea > Medauroidea extradentata. The sequence continues at coordinate 46,928 of PNEQ01011132.1, read as the reverse complement.
GATTTTATACTTACCTAATGTAACGTTCAGGAGAGCAGTATATAGACGCGACAAGGCAAATAGTGAGAAAACACAAGTGATTCCTAGTAACGCCCAAATATTTAGAAAAATTTCGACGTGAAAAACAGCAACAGGCAGGCGGATACCGATAACTAACATATATAGGCTTACACACACACACACACGCGCGCGCACACACACACACACACATATATATATACACATACATACACATATATATGCTCACCCACACGTGTGTGTGTGGGTGTGTATGTGTGTGTGTGACAATACAGCCAACATGTCAGGAAAATATAAGGGCCTACAAATGCGCATTATCACTGCAACTATAAAATAAGGAGACATCACATTATCGTTTTTGCTGCCCAGTACCTCATATTCTCATGAAGTGACCCTGGTTTCATGTGAAGGCTCGCGGACATGATCCAAAAAGTTAACGGTAGTGTAATTTGACTTAAATAATAAAAACGTCATATGGATGCAGGAAGAGATAAATAAAGAAGAGTGTGTGCATATAGACACGCTGCCAATAACCATTAATCAGAACTGCATATGTGTACGTTAGGCATCATAGGGTCAAAAGTCTTTCTGCGAAAATCTCGTGCTTCTACAGATATATTTAGACGATGCTATTTGTGAGACGCGTGAACAGTTTTGGGACAAATCACACATGGTCTGTGTTGTGCTGTGATTTTGTACAAATATGACGACACCTACATTCCCTGAGCAATGTGCTCAAAATGGGGATAAAATAGTGGACATAAAAAACAAAACAAACAATCTGTACAGTTCTAACTCGGGCTGTTGAAAAGATAAGCAGTGCTTCAAATAAACAGCCAATATCGAAAAAAAACTTCTGTGTTATACATGGCTCGGTGGAGTCTAGTAAACAACGTTTCCTATGCGAATTCCCAGTGCGTGTATATACCCGCAATGCGTATAATTAATGTTGCAGTAGACCCGAAATTTGATAGCCATGCGGTTATTGATTAAAACTTGTTGAGTTCTTAAAAATTAATTAATGTTTTCATCATGACATCTCCTACTCTCTACATCACCCGCTTCTTCACATAGAATAATTTCAACAAATTTAATAATACATGTGATGCGTGACGAAATATTTCACATTCAGAGCGACCTTTATAAATGGAAATTCTTTTTCATATCTAGCTACTAACTTTATCGAGCTCATGCCACCCTATTAAGTCGCAGTAATAAATAAATTAATAAACAAGTAAGTTTTACTCAATTTTGGTTACAAAAGTGCTTAGCTAATCGTGAACAGCTATAGATGACTACAGGCTATCTTCAGGGTCAATAAAAATGATTGATATTAACGTAACATTTAACTGTGTTCCATTACCAATTTGAGTTAGAAATTCAGCTATATACTTGTTTTTAAAGTCAACTCAATAATAACTATGATAATTGTACTTAAGCTTACGAAAATTACATTCAGATTTGTCGTTCAGAAACACGTGTAACTGTTTCGTTTCGTATTTTACTCATACATTTAAATTGTAAATCTTAAAATATAGTCAATATGTCTAACGTAGTTAAATTAAAGCGCATTTTTATGAGTGTTCTACGCAGTGATAACATATTTCTTACTTTACTTTGTTCAACTCTACAGTTAATTTCATTTTTTAACCCCCGACGCAAAAGGAGGGGCGTTATAAGTTTTACGTTGATGTGTGTGAATCTGTGTATATGTGTATCTGTATGTGGCATCGTAGCTCCTAAAAGAATGGACCAATTTTGATGCAGTTTTTTTGTTTGGAAGCTGACGTGATAGAGTTGGTTCTTAGCTATGATTCAAGAAAATCTGTTCAGCCGTTCAAACATAAAATAATGACTTTCTTCATATAACCTAATAAAAGTTTGTTTGTAATCAATGCGCACCAATGAGTTATTTACAAACAAAATATTAATGAAAACAAAATAAATACAAATACAAATAAATTAATATCGAAACTCGAAAGGTGCGTTGTTGTATTACTAAAATCATTAATAATATTTAGTGTATGCAAGTAATTTAAAAATAATGAAATGAAAGTAAAATCAAAAATGTTAAGTAACCCCCGACATAAAAAAACGCTTAAAAGTAAAAATATATATATATATCTTGGCCTTTTGATTTCATTAAAAGTGCATATTAATATTTTGACTGTGAGCGTCGTCACGCCAGGGACTGCTAATTATTTGAAAAAAAAAATGCAAATGAAAAAGAATATTGACAATGATAAAAGTATGGATTATACAACGACTTACTCTACGTAAGCAACGTTGGCATGTAACAAAACAACAATACCCAGTCGTTTAGATTTCAGTCTTGATTAATTTATTCCGAAAAATTCGTAAAATAGATACAACCAAAAACGACATCAGCCCTGACGCATCTGCCTGTTCGGGTCGTCACATTCTGTGACGCCCCCGCCCCCCTTGCAACATACCACACATCGCGCGCGGCTATCAATCGAACGCCTCTTATATAATTGGTACAACACCGAAACACTACATGAACTTAGTATACCTTGTAAGATTGATGTAGAAAACTAAGTTCATTCGCACAATTTGAAACTAGTAAATGATTTCTATTTTGTCTACCCGTGTATAACTAATTATATATCTTCAAGTAGCGGTCCATCGACTTGACGACGCTCATCATCAAAATATTAATAGGAACTTGTAATGACCTTAAAAGGACAAGAGAGAAACTTTTTTTTTTACTTTTTAGAGATTTTTATACAAATGGGTTTTTTCCGTATTCTTTAAAATATAAAATGCGAAGACTCGAAATATTTGCAAATCAATTGAAGTGTTTGTATTTCAAGTTTACATCATAACTATGTCGTAGATTTAAACCAAATAAACTATCAAAAATTAAAACAAATAAATTTGAAATATATTAAAAACGTGTAATAGATATTTTAATGCTTGATTATCCTAAAAATCTCTTTCATCTTAAATACAATCATTGTATAATCGGAATTCGTGCAATTCAATTTAAATACTTCTGTTCCAAAGTTAAATACTTCTGTATCAAATGTATGTGATAACTACATCATTATCATAAACCAAATAAACATTGAATATTTAAAAAAAAAATAAAAATATGAACAAAGAATAAATGAATTACACAATAGTCAAGTCAGCTTTGTAGGGCCTATTTAGTAGATGAGTACCAAGTTTGATGAAATTCCGAAAAATATTTTCTAAAATACGTCATACTATGCTTAAAAAAATATAAAAATGCCAGCCATTTTTAAAATATGAAAAGGGTGTAGACGAAATATATAAAATTCCATTCAGGTGGCTAAGTACTTTATATGTACAAATTTTTATGAAATTCAGTCCACCGGTTCAAAGGTTTTAAGGAGGACACACACACACAGACAAACAGACAGGAAGATGATTTCAAACGCCTAATTTTTACTTTGGAAAGCAGAGTGAAAATGCATTGCTGTAACCAAATAATTAATCACAATTTCACGAAAAAAACTGTTCAGTGTCAACCCTCAATCAATGATACCCGAAAATATGCGTCATGTGCCAGTGGCGTCATGTTTATTGTTGTGGAATTGTGGTTAATTTGGAAGGAAAGATGGGATCATTTGAGGGAAATATCAGACATTTCCGAGACAGTAGCATGTAGTCTTCTAGAAGGTACTAAATTTGAGAGTCATGCAATTTTGAGAAATTTACACGTAAATCAAAATGTCATGACAGGACACTTGGAGTTCGGTACTCAAACAACAGCACGATTATTTCGCTTATTAGATACAACACTATTCCCTCATTGGTACCTAGAGCTGGGTTTCGCTAAAAGCCATTAATGCAATCACTAAGGTAAGGTAAACAAGCTTTACGTCTCGTCGACAACGAGGTATTAGAAACGGTGTTACGCTACTCGATACAACGACAGGAGCAGGGAGAGGAGTCGGCCGTGGCCTCTCTAAGGAACCACCCCAGCATTCGTCTGGAGCGATTTCGGAAAACCATGGAAAACCGAAATTAGGATGGTCGAAAACAGGGATCTAACCCGCGTCCTCCGAATGCGAGCCAAACATGTCACCGTTACGCCACCTCGATCGGTGTGATCACTAAGGTGTTGCTGAGTAATGAAATGGATATATTCTATACCCAGCCATTTCGGATCGTATGGGCGTAGTAAACCTTAAATAAGTAATGTTTCATTACACTAATGAATACTGAAATAAAATGTCACTTAAAGACTGTTTAGTTTCTGTGTCGCAATTTTATCAGATTAAAACCAAACAAACGTAACCTTTAAATTGAGTAACCAAATGCTTATTGTAAAACAAAAACTTTATTAAAATAAAACGTTATCTTCATGCGGAATAACTTTGCTTCGAGATATTTTAAAATCACGAATAATGTTAGTGACCAAATACATTTTCGATTTAATTTGTGTACAGACTCGTTAAATCGAGACTATTCGAAGGTTAATAGAAATTAATGTAATTTGTGTAGTGAATCACCAGAATTTTCACTATCACCGTCACACGGGTTTACATTTCAAACAAATAAAAATAATAACCATCTGACATGCCCACACTACGTTACATCCAAAAAAAACATTAAATATTATCCGTGACAAGTAACTGTCCATGCCTATGTTCTTATTGTTATGAATGGAGATTAACAGCTTGACTTATTACTATAGGCTTCAGTGTCATGTATTAATTTCGTATACATATCTGTCGTTACTGGTGGATTCCTATTTCAATGTGCTAATGATAATTCTGATGCGCTACGTCTAACGTCTGTGATTCATCTCTAAACAGTCACGTAACCGCCGATCAATTATACTAGGCACACGATGCTACTCTGATCTAAAGAATAGCCTTGCAGATATATTCTCGCGATTTTCCACCATCCCTGGTGATTGCTATGTGATACGAGCTCGTTTTCCTGGACCGAACTGATACTTCGAAAGTCGTTTTATCAGAAGTTTTCATCTCTGTCAACCGACAGATGTAACGTGCGGTGACTAGTCTAATGGAACGACGTTGAACCCGACAGTTTCATCGTGCGGATGTGCTGTCGTGTCGGATCCTGCACCGATGCCCGCACTTCGACGAGTCGATGTCGAAGACGCGTGCTTGGATCATCCTCCGTGCATTGGAGGACAAGGAACTGATCCCTCGTAATACTTCCCGAAGCACTCCTTCTAATGGAGTTCTATTTTCGGACAGGATATCGCTTACTGGAGGTCTGCGTTGAAGCACGGGACGGATATTGCTCGCCGGAGCATAGTGCTCTATAGGGGCGGCAGAAATAAATCGAGTCCTTATGTCAGGTCCAGCTTACCTATACTTTCTGTCAGATTCCGAAGTAGTCAAGTATTTCTGAGTTTTGAGAGTCCTGCCTAACAAGTATTGGGCAAGGAGAAACCTTTGTCTCTAAGCAGTGAACATATTTGAGTGATTACTACTTTGGTAAATTAGTGAAATGAAACTTTTGCTTAAAATTTTTGTAGCGTAGCATTTAAGTTAGTAAATATATAAAATATAGTTATATAGTTATAAGTTCAATAGATAAGTACCTACTACAAATGTAGATATTTTTCGCGTCATTTGCTCCAAATACTAAAATAATGGTCGTGCGTTAATTAAAATAAATCTAAAAACCAGCTACTAAAATATTTGTACAACAAAAATAGCGTTTCAAAACTGAAAATAAATTAATAAATTCTTGGATTTAAAAAATGGCCTTAAAACTTTTTTTCTGTATGAAAACAATTTTTCAAATTCACGGACGATTTTTATATACTTGGAACCTATGTCCCATTAAACTTTACAGACAGTGGTTTTAGTTTCAGAAAATGTTGTCAATAGTTACCGAGTAAATTCCGGTTAAATGAATGCTCATAATATTTTAGTAAACTCGACAGTTTGTCAGTGCTGATTTTACTTCACATCGAACAGTTTGCGCTGAAACATTTCTTTTATTTCGTTCCCATGTGTATCTATAATGATATTATGACATTTCATACATCTGATCAACATAATTAAAGATAACTTTTTATTTTTCTTTAATTGAATTACACATTTGTAAACCCTTAAAAACGAGTTTGAAAGAACGGGATTAATTTTGCTACTCGTATGATTTTCTGTTGTATACGCAGCTGTGTAACATATAACTGTTTTTCCAGATAAGTTGAAAATAGTTGTGTTTAACTCAAAACTCAAAACAGTATAATGAAAATAAAGTGTATTGTTTTACGGTAATGTTTACGATTTTAGTATAATTTTATGTGAAACAAAGATACAAATGTGCAGTTCACGTTCAGTCATACATTCTTGATACTTCTCAGAAACCGATATTATGCTTTAAAGTAAAGTCGTATTACCAAGCAAAATGTTATAGCTACCAAGAAAGGCAGGCTTGTTTTTTTCTCGCTTTCTTAGTCAGGTGTAAACTCAAATAAGATTAGTAACGAAATTAATAGTCTGTTTTGTAGTGTCAAGCATACGGTAGTATTATTCATTACTTTGTACAAATATTCCCAAATAAGTAAGAAGCAAGTAAGATAAAATAATATATATTCTAAAAGTGCAGTTTAAGATTTGATTTACTACCTGTATCGTTTCACTCTTATTCCGGTTTTTAATATTTTATTAAATTTTGAATATATTGAACAAGCAAATATTTTGCAAATGTTTACTTACATTTTTAGTTGCATTTTTGGAAGAATGGGGATTTAAAGCCATGCCGGTTGTTTTGAAATCAACCGGTTGTAAGAGGTTATATTTTAGGGTAATTTCTACATTTTTGTCACATATGCCTATTAATTCTGGTATAATGTTTTGCAAGTATAGAAAAAAGGGCGAAACAATTTTTTTCCACAAGCAGGCCATGCAGTCAACTTTATAGCATTCCACGAACAAAGTATGACAAACATTACTACTATTTTTTTTGTAATCAAATTGCATTTCTATGAAAATGCAAACGTTTATTTTAAACGTATGATAAAATGTGACTTAGTAATGGTTTGCCATTATGGTAGCTCATTCGCAGTGTTGCAATTTTCACCCAATGTTAGTGTACATCAGAACTCTGAAAACCGAAGCATATTGTTCTGTAACTTAACTTAGAGGATGACTGCTATTACAAGGATCAATGTGTACTGGTTACGGATTATGCTTTCTGTATCATACTTCAAATGGAACAATGTTTACAAATATTGTTTATGAGCTTGGTTTCGACAGAGAGGTTATCAATACTACTACATCACAAAAAAATGTTTTTTCTTCTTTCGAAGCATGTTTAATTATGTAATACAGCGTAAAAGCACAGGAAAAAAAGTAACGAAGGTGGGTACGTGCGCACATCAAATAATTTATGCTACGGTATTACGTTTTCTAAAAATAGGTACCACTACTACTTGGAAATATGCTACTAGTTACAAATACTACTATACAACTTGGGAATTTTACATTAAAGTATTGCATTCTACTTTTTTTTTTTTTTTTTTTAACTTTAGTGTCAAAAATTTTTTATCTCCCGGTTGCAGAAAATAAGAAACGTTCGAATGTTAATGATCCTGCATGAATTCACTTTGATTTACATTTAACATTTAATTTGTAAACATAAATTAAAAATTATTCATGTTGTGATGTATTTTTTACTGTTACGTGATAACAACATAATGATAAATTATGGAACTGCTGTGAGCATTATAGTATCTGGTTTTTATCTATCAAAAACGTGAGACTCTGGGTTCGGCTAGTATGAATTATAATTTGATGTTACTATACAAGCTGTTTAAACAAATGAAATATCACTGACACAATGTGACCTTTTTTATTAGCTTATAAGAATAAGAATAACATAGTTTAAGACAATACACAAATTTCCATGTTCCATCTTATTTTCAGGATGGAGTTCGGGCACAAATAGAACGATAAAAATATCGCTGACTGAAAAGTAACACGGTGACAATTTGTCAATGTGAAGGATAAGGAACTACAAAACTAATAATAGGCTATAACATACAGAGTACCAAGCAGTAAACCATAAAGTGCCCAGTGTAGGTTCAATTTAAATAAATACGTTATCTTAACTTCTTATCAAATGATTTATTAATTTACAAGTTTGCAGAACATGATAGTTTCAAATCAATGACTCGTTCAAACTAGGGGAACTAATAGACTCTGCGCTGGGAATAAAAAAAACTTTACATTAACGGAAAAATAATCTCGGCAGAAACGTATCAGAAGCTGTCTCTTGTTCCCTAGAATTAATTTCTGGACATCCTTTCTTCAGTAGGATTAGTAGTAGGACAGTACATTACGTAATTCCCAGATTTTAGTCAAAATTCTCCCTCAATCCTCCATAACTTTTAAACCATTTCTAAAAAAACTTATCTTTTGTTTTTCCGCACATAACATTTTTACATAGCACATGCATTTAAAACTAACACCTAGAAATGTTATCAGAATTCTGTTTATGATCGATTATTCAGCTAACATTATTCAATACTAAAATTGTGACAACACTTATAAAATTGGAATATTGCTGATAGAATTACCTAAGTATAAGTTTCTGATGGGAAAATCTAAATTGAATTTAATGAAACGTATATTAAACAAAGCATTCATATCAACTAGTTATTACGTTTTAAAGTTCAAACTCTGTAATCCATAGCGTATGAATTCCATATATTACAATGAATGCAATATATTTTACTATATTCTTTCGTGGCAACTTACTGAAAATGTTTTGACAGACTGTTTTCGAAGTGAAATAACAAACACAGTATCGTAGTATCTTTGCTGCGATACCATTTGTACAAAACTATTACCCCAATTATTAGAAAAAATTATGTGATGCGCGCTTTCGCTGTAAGAACACTGCCAGGGCCGTTACCAGCTATGGAACAGTATTCGCCTAGCCGTGCTGAAGACAGTGTGAAACTACTGCTGCTACAAAATTAGATAATGTGAAATAGGCACAGATAACTTAAAATACCCGTTACTAAAATACTTACAGTCAGAAAAAAGTCAGCGTATATTTCGTAGACATTACATGTTAAAACATTTTCTAACACTAACAACTTAATAACTTAATTATTTTTCTTAACGACGTGGCAATGACACAGTAGGACTAGACCCTATCCATGTCACGCGGGAGGTATAAAACAAATATAATTTTATATATATTTCAAACAAAGGAATTGCTACATTTGAGGCTGCCAACATCAAAAATGTAAAAGTAAATGCGTATAGTATTATTAAAGTTAAAATCATGACATTGTTCCTCCGTAAGGCGTTAAGATCGCTTCAGAAAGAATGTAACGTGCTGCTTCTTATGTTTGACTAGTTTTACCGTTATGTGCATGTACAGATCACGCTGCTGTTTTATTTCTCATTGATTAGTACCACTCGCCTCCCACCAAGGCGATCCGGGTTCAACTCCCGGCATGGTCAGTCTCTGTATTTTGCGTATGTGAATCATGCCGGATGATGCCGTTGGTCAGCGGGTTTTCTCGGGGATCTCCCATTCCCCCCCGACTATATCATTCCGGCGTTGCTACATACTCATCTCATGTTACCCCTCTTCACCGCTTAAGACCTTGATATTAAGAGCTGACCAAAATATATCTCTCTCTTTCTCATTGATTAATTATTTTCACTGTAGAAACGGTAACACGGCAGTAAGGTTACTTCTACTACATGTTAGGAACATCAATATTAAAAAGTTTGGTAAAAGGAAAATTGTTGCCGCTTGAGCGCGCTGCTATCGGTAAGTTAAAGTTACTTTAACTTGATAATTAAAAAAAAATTGGTTCGTTATTAATTTAAAAAGTAAATGAAAAGAATTCTCTCTTTGCCAATCCTACTTAAATATAATTTCATTAAGGTCTCGTATTTAATAGACCCGTCAGTGGTAGCAGAGCCACTATCGGCAGAATTATTCACTGCACCAAACTCTCCCATAAGAAAACACGTTTCATTTCGAACCTGTAGTAGAATTGACCTTAAAGATAGATAAAGAGGTGCACGTTGACTTCCAAGTGGCGAGGAGTTATTGAACGTGTGTTGCTTGGGGTGCGTTCATTGTTTCACGGACGTATTAGATCAAGAGTTTAAGAGCCGCCTTCCTGACTAAAGAGGCTCACTTAACGAGCTGTTTACTTCTAGGGCGTCATCTTTACGTCCCGAAGTTAAAGCTACGCTACTAGTACTGATCTTCCTTCCGTCCCATCACACACGAGACACTTCAAAACGTTCTTAGCCCGCTCTCCAGCTGCCTCCACTGCTGATTTGTGTGTTTAAAAGTGAGTGATTGTCACCATCTTGAATATTTGTATTTTTTGTTTCATAACTTTTCTTTTCAGTAAATTTTTGGAACTTTAACTTAACTACGGAATAGAGTACATACTTATGGAATATTTAGACGAACTAAATGTATTTTTGTCGTTACCGTTGATGCAGATCGAATTGCAGTTAGAACATTTTTATTACTTTCTTTCTACTGTTTTTTAGATAATTATGTTTTAAACTTAAATGAGGGCCGATGTCAAAAATTTGCCTTATTGTTTTGTTTAAAATTGTTTTTGCAGTGATAAATATTTTTAAGGCAAGAAATTATACGGCTTCAACAATAATTCTATTGATGGAATTTCATGATTAGCTAAAACCATAGTATTTACTGCCTTGAAAAAATCAGTCAACATGGAGAAGACGATTTTAAACGAAATTTCCAGACAGAATTTTGATAACTGCTCTCGTTTAGACTAAAAAGTTAATATCGCTAGAAAATTTGAAACTAGAGATCATGTCTGTAACTGCAATTCGATCTGTTGTAACAACAGTAACTGAAAATAAAGATTTATGGTATTAAAATTCTACAATATATATTCTACTCCGTAGTTAGATCAAAGTTCCAAAAAAATACCCAGAAGGAAAGTTATGACTAGAGAGGATGGTGTATCACGGAAATTTATCATGTCAGCATATCTTTGAAAACACTGTAGCTTCTTGCAACGTGTGTGACTGGGTGATAAACGCCTGACATGACGTAGCTGTCTGCAGACCAATAACAGACATCAAGTATTACAACAGCGGGATTCTTATTGGCTCAGTCAAATAAGGTAACAGCTCCATGTACAAGCGAAAGCCAGTAATATTTTGATATATTGAACGTACGTTGAAACCAAACAAATTGTTAAGTTTTCACGCGATAAATCATCTTCTCTAGATATGACACAAAATACAAAAATTCAAGATGTTGACTATAAATCTCTGGTAAGGTGGGCGCGTACAGACCCGGTACATTAAGGGTGCATTTAGCTGCGGCGTAAGAGATTACGCGTAGCGAATTAGTAATTATGGGTATTTATTTAATCATAAAGTTGGCAAATACCATTATCTAGGATTGTCATTGAGTATTTTATCCATAATGGCTTCGAAAGAAGCGTAGAAATCAATTGATGTTTTCAGCGTTTGTTTATCCACAATGCACTGTTAAGGCCGACACAGTAAGCGCATCACGCCTAACCCGGATGTCTAGACATAATTCAATAAACTGTTGCAGTCGCCTCGCCGTCAACTCGCTTTTGTGAGCCTTTCAGTGGTGGACCTATAATTTCATTACGTAATATTTATGATAAAGGTGCAATGAATACATCTATAAATTTTAAAAGTTTCTGCCAAAAAATCTTCATACCTAAAAAAGAACGCAGAAACGCCCATTTTCGCCATTTTTGGCAGCTAAAAATATTTTCAATAAGTAGCGGTAGACATATGTTTGGTATGCACATACTTTGAATGATATTCCTAAGAAGTAATAATTTACGTGTATTGAGAATTTTTCAAATAATCTTATAACGGCTGAAGGTTTGCGCATCGCCCGGCTGCATGAGACATCGGCCATCTGAAGTAGAGAATAAAAGTTAACGAACTTACTTCCTAATTTTAAAGACAAGTCATCAGAGATGATGGTGAGAGACCAAGGAATTTCGTGGGTTCAACCACCAGCCGGCTGGACTCGACAGCCCTGTGTACTCTCTGTCCTCAGCTGCATGTTAATTGTCTGCTGTTCCATTGAGTGCCAGTTGTGCGTGTGGCAAGGTAGCGCCACAGACTAAATAGCAATACAGACGTGAAATGACATGGCGGCTCGTTCGATACGGCGAACTTTGCCGCTTATTGGCTGTAGGAGTCTCCGCCATGATGCTGGCCAGGAAAGCCATTTTGCTGGCGTGTGTGACTGAGTTCACTGTCCTACCGGCAATTTCTCTTCTGAATTCCTAAATATTCTGTGGTAGCGCAGTGAGTGTTTTCATGCAGGTCTGCTTTTGATTCACAGACCTCAAGCTGCTAATCGCTAGGGAAAGGAATAATTCGCGAGTTCAGTGATCGACGTGTTAGAATCCATTGCCCTATGCATGCTCGAGCCCGTCCATTCGTTCCTTGTCTGTTGTTCCAGTGAGTAGCAAATAATGGACAAATTGCCAGGACTTGTGTATAAATATGACAATGGATAGAGGTACGTAAATTTCGCAGATACATTCCAAGTCAGGTTGAACGCCAATTATGTATACTTCGTTGTCATATCTGTGACATGCTGGCGGCTGTTACGAAACGCATTTGACTACTGTAAGCCAGTAGTAAAAAGGAAATAATGCGAAGTGCTATCGCTTGCTACCTGCTTGTACGGCGATAAGCCAATAGATAATCGATTGTGGCCAGTGGGTGTATAGGACTGACAAGTATAGGCTACTGCCAGATGAATCCGCGAAATTGACGTACCTCTAACAATGGATTATTACATGCTTGTCGTTGATCTCGCGAAATACTCCTTTTCTTACTAATCGTGAAAGTATGAAACCGGTACAGGACTTTGAATTCTAACGTCTTCGCAAATGAATTCGCGATATTTCTATGTGTCGAATGATGATTCACTGCTGGGTTTCAGCGTACGGCTTTACAAATGCTATGCTGGGTATTGCCGCCATGAAGCTGTTGACATATCGCGGTGTTGTAATGCCTTGTGCTTGTAATTTATTTCCAGACAGCTGCGTCATGTCAAACAATCATACATGTTGCAATAATCTGTAGCCTTTTTAAGGGAATGCTTGCACATCAGTGTTTCGTAATTTTCTGTCATCTCAACAAATCGTTGATATACACACTGTCCAATATAACATTTCTTATGAAATTCTGACACACAGAGAAACCAAATGTTTATCTGTATAGGATATTCGGGATGAAGTGAGCACTCAAAAAAATCCTGCAAAAGTTCTATTTTCAGCCGATTTGTATCTTTCCACGTGTAAAGGCCGACGCAGGGAAGTATCTAACCTCTTAGGTTAGGACACGTCACTTTATGTATGCGCGTGTAAGATTAAATGTGCAGTAAGTAAGAATTGGTAATATTTAAAAACGACAATGTTAATTAACTACATAAAATAGAATTACGTCGATTTTGGTTAGTTTTGTTTCAGTATTGTTTAATTTAAGTAGGAAAACACACGAAACTATATTGCGTAATTTTGCTGCCAACCATACAAGCAGGAAAGCAACTATAGTCAACGTTGAATTATATGCAGTAACGGCTAGTGACATTTTTCAAAGGTTAAATTTCCAGTGCTCACTTTATCCCGAACAACCTATAGTACATACTTAGTCAATTATAATGTAGAAATATATATTATTCGACAAAAATACTCAGATTATATATATATATATATATATATATATATATATATATATATATATATATATATATATATATATTAGCGTCTTCTCTGTTTGACAATATTTTCCAGAAATGCCATGTAAAATACTCAATTTCCAGTGTAGTGTGTATTGAGTAGCTGCGAAGTAAGAGTGTTTTTTTCTCTCTAGGGTACGTGGTTACTTCCTCCATGACACCACCTTTTTTTTTTACAGTTCCATAGCGGACGTCACGTCGCGTGTGTAATGTGTGACGTTACAGTTATCTCGATAATGACCAAGGCACGTTCGCTTTAACCCGGCTTCGCAGTGAATATTACTAGTTCCAGTTGTATTCACCATGACGTATAGTGCGCTTCAAACACGTGCGTAATTTACAACTGCTCATCACACACCCCTGGTAATCTTTAACATTTATTATCTATTTTAAATCAATTACCGCGAGTTTCATATGTTGCTTTTAGGGCGTTCAAGACGCCAAAAGAATTTTCTTAGTTGTCAGTGTATTTCATATTTAGGTCATAACTCATTCATTACGTGTGTCAAAATAATGTAAGAAAGGAGCAACGTTGTTTTTTGTGGTAGTTGAATGATTTCCACAGTGGGAATTTATTATAAACTGATTTGTACAGATGGTATATCGCGGGAAAACGTGTCTGCTGGGTTTCAACGTACATCCAGCTCACCAAAATATCACTGGCTTTCGTTTTTAAGCAAAGTTGTTTTACTGTTTTGCTGCGCCAATAAGAAGCCTGCTTGATATGTTTTATTGGTCTGAAGACAACTTCGTTGTGTCATACGAATATCAGCTAATCACACTTGTTGCAAAATCGGCAGCGTTTTCAAAAGTATGTTGACACGCGAATCCATCAAAGCTATTACTGTGCTTTGCTGGATACATGCCATTATGAGCAACAAACAGAAACATGAAACAAATCAAAGAAACCAGGAGCGACAGTAATTAAAAAACATACAAGTGGCTCTGAAATAGGAATGTGGTTTATACATAATTGAAACAAAAAAAAAAAAAAAAAACGAAAAAGGAAAGTCAAAGCATACAAGCAAGGTGTATGAAAATTACGACAATGATGGACAATGACAAAGAGGACAACACAAATGATAACAGCGATAGAAAACACAAGAAGAATATCACGTACTGTGATAGTACGCTCCGTTATTGCTTTTTTTTTCTCTTATTTATTCGTGAATAATCTGTATGTGTAACCAAGGAGGTAAGAATAGTCAGGAGACGGCGTCTTGTGACGTAATTGAAGTCGCTTTTTTTGGTGTCCCGTTATGGCGCCGAGGATTTTTGAAGTTATTGACATTTGTGTTTAATCTCCTTTAAACGATTTAAGCATCTCAGATGTTAATACAAATACGCTATGTAACTAATAACATTGACTAACTACTTATTTGCTGTAAACAGAGGCTGGATTACGAACGTATAACATAACGCTAAGTTGACAAACAAGAGGTCGCCATGTTGTGTCACCCAGAAAAGGAGGTTTCATGTACGTCCCATGCATTTCCATAGGCACGGCCACCCCCTGTATTTGACCATGGCTTTTCTGCGGCTCAGCATAAACACTCGTTAGCAATAGCTAGGGCCCGGTAGTTTTCGCGAAAAGATTTTTGCCCCACTTTGTTTCAGTGCCTTACGTGCACACCTGCAGTTCAACTTCATGGCTATTGACAGAGTGTTTTTGTGCAGAGTCGTTACTCATTTGACTGTGCCAATCCGTACACGGATAACTGCCACACATCACGTCTGTGATTTGCGGGTTTAACCTTCACACGCTGGGTGTTACGGCATCCAATCATTGACCACAAAGCAGAGATGCAGGTGCGCACGTAAGGCACTGAAACAAAGTGCTGCAAAATTCTTTTCGCGAAAATTACCGGGCTCTAGCAATAGCATATATCCAGCAAACCATATGGGATATGGGTTTATGAGACAGTTTTTAAATATTTAACTTAGATATTTATAATAATTATATATGTATATTTTAAAACACAACTTTTGAATAATCGCATTATTAAAATATTTATCTGCGTCAAACAACCAGTATCAGTAGCATATGTCACGAAACCATTCAATTCTTGAAAATTGTATATTCATATATTTCATATTAAATATCTTAAACGACACGTACGCATAAAAATCTATTAAATCCTTACGCTCAATCCATTTCAAATCACCCAGGCAATGTTGCTCAACATTTTTAAATTTCCTGATTTTGCTATCGTGTGTTCCCTAAAGGCAGACAGCCTCAAAACAGTGTTTGAAAAAAAATTATGAGCCATAGTTTTGTTTGGAAGCCATTTTTTTAAATGGCGTTTAAGCAAATTTTTCAAGAAAAACATGATTTTCGGAAAGTTGAATTGTCAAGCTATTTCAAAAGCTATCAGAATAATTCAAAAACCAATGTGTTCAGCATGAAATGAACTTCAAGCACATATTTCTTTAATTTTTCTATCATGCAAGAGAGTCAGTCAAAATCTTTCTATAAAGGCTCATAAAATTGTATCAATCGTTATTTTTTAAGACCATTAATTTTTATGAAGTAAGATAGACTTACTAATAATATGTTATTTCTGTGATGAGTACTTACATATCTGCCTGCAGAATAAGTTTCAATCATGAGAATGCACTCATTTTGATTCTAGAGCTTTTCAAAAATAGCGAACTCACGATAAAAAAAATAAGGAAAATTTAAAATATTGAGCAACAAATTTAATTTATTTTGGGTGACTTTAAATGGATAGACCCTTACGTCTTGTTGACAGCGAGGTCGTTTAGCATCAAATCTTTACCTCAGAGTAAAAGAAATTGGGAAATTAATGTACAATATCCTGTAGTAGAGTACCATTCCAGCATTCATCTTGAGTGATTAAGGAAAAACCACAGAGTACTCAAAATCTGTTAATGGAAATTGAGTCTTCCTGAATACTAGTTAAGTGTGTAAGCTAGCCTCCCCCTCAATCTGCGTTTGAAAGCTTCACCGTTAATTTTTTATTCCAAAAAAATGTTTTATCAAATTTTACACAACAATTTAAAAAAAAATTAGAAACACTGTTTATAGTAAAACTTACACTGACATAAATTAATAATAATTTCTGACAATAGATAATGATTTTACGTCAATCATGTCTGGTACAAATATTTTTTTGCAAATAATTATTTTAAGTTAAAATCTGGATATAAGTTAGGAAAAATCTTATAAACATTAACTATTATTATTTAAAAAACTCATCCTTAAAATTAGATCTAAATATATACATTTGAACAAATATGTATATACATAATAGATTTTTTTTGCCTTGGCTATCGTGGTTGAAGGCTTGTGATGTAAAACAAAACCGTAAATTAGAAAGTTTTATATTTTGAAAATTTTCAGTGAAATTAATTAAATTTACTTAAAGTAGCATTATCATGTTCTAAATATAAGTCAGGTTACCTTCAAAGTATGAAAATTAATTGCAACATCGTAACATCCATACTTTACTTGGTACAGTATGGCCACGGCAGTTTCTGAACCAACCACAGGAAATTATTTTCTTTCAAGTGGAAGTTAGACACTTCTAGCGTGAGCCATGCGAATAAATTGTAAGAATACTTGCAAGATTTTCAAAGAAGATAGTCTCGGAATAAGTTCGTTTTATTAATTGAGATGGGGCATGACAAGAAGACTATTTGTGAACTTGGGCTGCTGTAGAAGCGACTGTAATTTTTCCCTAACTACTTCTTGCAATCAGTAAGTCCTATTTGAGAGAGGGATTCCCATCCAATTAGAATAGGCATTTTATACAGACAGAATGTTAGACGTAAATAACGTATATTTTTATGCGCATATAATTGAACTTGGTGTTATTTTTAAATGACAGACGTCTATACAAAGCTATGCAAATGAAAGTTTTGTTTATGAAACAGAACATACGATTCACTATAAATTTTGTTCTTCGGTTTTTAAGGCTGAAATATGATTAGTAATCACGCAGTACTTAGCAATGCTCAACACTTCATTACATGTACAGAGCAGCAGCATCTGTTGATACAAGTAATAGCAAATATGTATGAAGATGTTTTGCTCAAGCAGCAAAACATTACAATGTAAAATAATAGTAATCGCTTACCAACCATAGCAGAGTTTACTGCAGTTTTAATTATATGTTTACTATCATGGTTTAATTATTTATTTAAGAAATATCCTTGTGTTTAGGAGTATTTCTGTTTAGAGACATTGTGCAATGTGTTAAGTGCAATATGCAATATTATTTTCGATATAGTCAATCATGTCTACACATTACGTATTTCGCCAAAATAAATATTATGAGAAATACGTTAACGTCTAGTTTTTTTTTTTTTTTTTGTGATACATTACAATGAAAGAAAAACTGGAAATAGTTGCAACCATTTTGCGCAGTCATTACAATTGAAATGATAAATTCAATACTACCAAAATATTATTACAGTTTTACAAAAGTAATAAATATAACGTTTGCCTGTAAAAATTATTAAAAATCAATATCATAGGTAGAGACACTGGAAAATCGCGGGAATAGTTGACTATTTGCTAGGTTCCAACATGCTGTATATAAGACTGAATGTCTTGTATCTATATTGGCTATGGTTTATTTGAAGCATTGTTTCGCTCTACAACAGGCTCAGTTAGAACTGTACGGCTTGAACACACATCGTGTGTGATTCGCCATAAAATTGTTCACACGTGACACGGTTAATATACTACAGTTTATTGGAGACTATGTTAAACATTTTCGCGATTTTCCAGTGTCTCTAATCATAGGTTATCTTTCTCAGGTAGGCAACTATAATAATACATATCCGGAAGGTGGTAATTTTTGATTATAGAAAATTCTTTGTGATTAAATGTTGGAAAAAGCATGTTAATCTTGAGCCGAGCATGATGCTAACCAGAGACCAGAGTCGGAAGTTTTTATCACGTGACATTAAGCAGATGTGGCTTCACGGCGAAAATGAATGCCGGGTGTAAATTCAGTTGTTTTATGTTTGTAGCCGGTGGTATTCCTGGCGACCACGAAGGACGAGTGGCCCAGATAGGCGGCCGGAAAGTGCTTTATATCGAGCGCGCCAGGCTTCAGTAGCCCAAGTCTGGCCACAAGCAGCCGTCAAAGGCCGTGCATATTCAAGGTTTTGTGGCAGGGAAAGTTGAAGTCATCTTTTTATCTTCAACATTCTCCCTTCTCCACCTTCCCCAACTGTATCTGTTATTATGTGGTAGCTTCGACTACTCAGCCCTTTTTGCCTTCTTTGAACGTCTGTGGTGTCTTACGTGAATGTGAGCTGCTATTACCTAATTATGTGTCGTTGGTTATAGTTGTTCAGTAAAAAAAAAAAAAACATTTCGTTGTATTTGTATCCAATACGTTGCCCGTGACAACAGTTTTATTCAAAATACTTTTTTTCACGTAATTTTTCTGTGCATGAGTTTCAAAATCGCTGTTTTCCTTTTTTTAAAGTAACACATAATAAGAACAAATTCTCTTACTTAATTTAAAAAAAAAACCTTTGTAAATAAAGCTGCATGACCCACCTTAACGTTGATGACATTTCTTTACAATTTGTTTTAATAAAAAAAATTTAGTTAGGTTAATTTTTTTTTTTTATTTTAATCTTTCTAAACTAAACCAAAAATTGACAATATTTCCGAACTTCAGATTCATACTTGCATACACGAACTAAAGGGTTTACTATATTGTAGAGCATTGTCGTTTGTTACTGAATAAAACCGGCCCCACTTTAAAAATTTGCGAAACGAAATGAGAATATGGTCACTGTCTGAATATGAAGTGGTCAGCTAGCTAATAATGACTGATCTAGTTACTTCACTTGAAAAAAATTTTTGCGCTTTTACAAGAAGATCGTATATGCTAATTTTTAAAATAAATTTCATCTTCTTTTTAAGGTACCACAAATATAATTTCATTTATCTTAAAATCTGTATAAAATTTTGTTAATATATATAATAACCGATGAAATAACTAATTTGAATCCGAGGACTGGTAAAAAAAGGAAGAAAATAAAATTACACTATTTTTATACTTATGTAAGCATTATTCAAGGACCCAAAAAAAATTTATTACCATATCAAAATATTCCTGGCAGATCTGCAATATGCACACAAAAATTGTTTTTAATGTACCGATATAGAACAATGATGAATTACCCTAGCAATTGTCTTGTAAACGTTACACGTATTATTAGAAATATGGAAAATCTCACTTTGGTAATGAGTTTCATGATAAATTTTTTTAAATGTAAAATATAAATAACAATGGAAATTTTTATTTGGGCAGTTTTTGTTTCATGTGGTACCCTTAAAATAGCAAACATCCGCCATTTTGAATTACCTTTAGTTTACTATATTTTTCCTGTCCGAGATATTCTCTACTTCACTATGCTTAGTTAGGGTGTATTTTATTACGTGGATAAACGTTTAAATTCCATATAATCAAGTTATACAATTAGTTTTACAAATGTGAAATCAAGGAACGTATAATAACCTTTAGGTTAATCCGCTACTCTACCAATCAGTTTCTAGAGCACAAATCTTTGTCTTAAATTAAACGTATAAGTGATTCCAGTAAGGAAACAGTATATCGTTGTTAAAGTGGTAATATATAACTAAATAAAGGAGATAGAAAATAGATAATGAAGGCCATTGTAGATCTAAGTGCTAACAAAATTTGAATTGTGTTAATTTTTACTTTTATTTTCATGTATTGGGTGTTCAGGCTACCTACCTATTTAGGGACAATGGTCGAGATACTTATTAGCATTCCCATAAGTGGAAATAAATTAATACACAATAACGAGTCACATAAAAGAATATAATATTCTTAAAACAATGAACAAACCTCTCTTATTAAAAATAAATAAATTCAATTTACCACCAGTTTCACCTACATATGCACACAAAATTAAAATACGCTTTTCAGCTTCACAGTGTCCGTGACGCAAATAAAATAGAAACTTTTTTATTTGGAAATCGCGTCGAGTCTGCAAATTTCGATGTCGTGACTTCATAGAAGCCTCGACAGTAATTGGCTGACAGTTTATTTTATACGCGCCACGCGCTTCGCGTCGCGTCTGTCACGCTATTGTGAATCCAGCGTTTTTATAAACTCAGCCCTATCTTCCACTGAACTATCGCCAATCCACTCGTGTGCGTTGACTGCTATTTAAAGTGTGATTACCAGGGTGATCGCGAGAGTTGTGGTACACCGCAAGAGAATATATCTGGACGCCTCACACCGCAACCCTGCGGTCTACCGATATTTCACGTCCACACAATTACCGCTCTAAAAAAGGACTCCAATTTGGTGCTGCGGCAGAAAAGCTTCTGGTTTTAAATGCGTCTCACTGCATTAGTAGATTTCCTCGATGGCACGTCAGAACCATTATTGCTGAAGTTGGGAATTTTGGAATACCTGTGGGGGTAGGAATACGGTTTTTTTTGTTACATAGGATGATTGAAGGTCACATATGCTACGAAAAGTTTTATATTACATTTTGACTTTGTGAGTCGCAATAACGTGTTTGGTTTAATTTATTTAGTGACTGAAAAACTGCATTTATTCAAGAATTAGCTCCTACCAAACATTTGCATATCTTTTAATAATTACACATAGAGTATTTACAAGAATAAAGTATTTTCATTTGTAGTTATTAGGTACACCTGCTTTGATCCTACTGAAATTTTATTTCTTTAAGTGGTTGTTTACTATACGGACATTTTCAATAAACAGCTGTTTCATTTAATTTTTTATATGTTTACGTAATTTACCACATTATTTTCAAATCTGATATATATATATATATATATGTATATATATATATATATATATATATAAATACACACACATTACGTTTACTAATATACTGACTTCAACGAACAAACTTGTTATTATTGTTTGTATTATGTGACTTTGCAATTATTACGTGCAGGGAGATTAAGCCAAAACTTACATAAACCAAGCCTATATTTCTCAAAACAACATTAACAATTATGAAACGTAACAAGGTGGTAAAGGACGATATTTTAACATGTTTATATTAAATCGCTATCTTGTCTGTCTGTTCGGTAACAATGATAAATTTTGTAACTATTCGCATCCCACCTAGGTAATTCGGGTT
This sequence comes from Medauroidea extradentata, assembly GCA_003012365.1. Classification (NCBI taxonomy): domain Eukaryota; kingdom Metazoa; phylum Arthropoda; class Insecta; order Phasmatodea; family Phasmatidae; genus Medauroidea; species Medauroidea extradentata. The sequence continues at coordinate 25,022 of PNEQ01011132.1, read as the reverse complement.
CGATTCCCGGCGGGGTCAGTCCCCAGAATCGTGCCGGACGACGCTATGCGCTGCTACATACTCACCCCATGTCACCCCTCACCAGTTAAAGACCTTGATATTAAGCGCTAACCAAAATCTCTTACTCACTCACATTGTACGCTTTCATCTCTGTCTGGTACAAATATTGCCATTAATTTTAACTAACTTCCCTATTTATCAGAAAAGAGAAACTTTGAACATATCTCAGAACTCTATGACAGTGAAACATAACAGAAAATAATTAGAAATATTATTATTTACACTAAAAAATTATTTCTAATACATCTCGGAAATCTAACTTCCCAATGAGGTAAACACATTAAAATGTAAACATACAACACAAAAAAATGTATAAGAAAAAATTTTGATATAATATTACATGCTATCTTTTTATAACACAATATTGTAAAATTTCCCACACTCTAAAAACTAATAAGCAGAAAAAAAATTAAATAATTGTAATATATCACGTTTTCAAAACGGACTAAAATTTACAAAATAATTTACCTATGAAAATGCTTATAAGCTTAACAAAATACGTGCGGCATGCAATAAACAATAATAAGGAACGTAAAGAGTAGCTGTCTAGAAAAATTTTACACAATTAATATCATTTGCTGTGAAATAAAATTGTTAATGACTCAAGTTAACTATTAATGCATTAGTTACCACCTATTGCGTGTACCTTACCTTCTTTTTCAAATAAAAAAAATATAATGTACTTTTTAGTCATGTTTAAAAACGTTGCATATTATTATTTAACATGATTCTGTTATTATAAATTAGTAACAAGGAACAAATTTCACTGACAGCTGGCAAGCTTCAGAAATTTAAACTATGTGAAGAAACACTAGAGTTATTTTAACAAATGAAGTTTACTTGTCAAATATAAGATTTTATTACGCATGTAGAGTCCTGATCAGTGGTGTGAAATGCCAGGAAAATAGATCATATACTTAAAACTAGTAAGATTTTTTCTGTAAATATCATTAACTATTTCGTACAAAAAAACTCTACTTATTTTACGGATAAGAGTATTCAAAAAGCTAAAGGGTAATTTATATGAAAATGTGTTCGTAAACGCCGCTCAAAATACCTTACAATACTAATAAAGATTTCCCTTTGCCTGTAGTACGTGACAATAAATGTGAAACTTTATTACAGTTGAGTTACGTGTTCCAGTAGGAAGCCTTTCTATAACAAAAACGCGCTTTTTCCATATCACCTTATATAAGCTGTAACACAGTACTATGCTGATGCACACGTGCGTGGTAGTAGTAATGCAATTTTAAGTACTGTCGATTATCTAATACTTATTGTATTTTCCATGGCTTTCTTTTAAGTGGTCAGTTATACAGATTAAATACCAAAAATATCAGTAATATTTTTCTCCTGGATTACACAAATTATTTATTAATGGGAAAACTTACCTATAAGCCAGTTCGGGGTAAAGTGAGCATTCTAAGAAGACTTGCTAAAGTTATATTTTCAGCCAATTCGTATCTTTCCGCGCATAACGGCTAACGATGGGACATGTCTAACCTCTCTGGACACGTCACTTGTTGTTTACCAGTGTAAGATAAACTATGCAGTCAGAATGAGTTTGATAAAAGTTATTATTTTTTAATTAATTAAAATATAATTACGCCGATTTCCGTAGATTTTGTTTCTATATTGTTGCATTTAAATGAAAACTACACGAAACTATATTGCTCAATTTCGTTGCCAATAGTACAAGTAGTAAGACAATCCATTACAACAAACATTTAAAAATCTCAAGGCAACTATAATTGATATTGAATTACATGCTGTAACAGATAGTGATATTTTTCACAGGTTAAATTGTTGTGCTCACTTTATCCCGAATGACCTATACCAAACCATCTAAAGCAGACTAGCCGAATAGCAAGTACGAATATTGATAAATAATTTTTTCGTTGTTACATTTAGCAATTTATGGGTGCGTAATATGCAGAAACACATTAGATTATTGGTATGTTTGCATTTTTTATTTTTTTGTTTGTAAATTAAAGAAAACTGTCACCTGGCCTGTTATCAGTATTATACACGGGCAAAACCGCAGACGGACATCTAGTGAGCCTATAAAGAAAATATTTTCATTTAACGCATTATTTCTGCGTAAGAGATATCTTGCCTTATATGATCAATTAGTTCACTGAAAATAATTGTTTGTGATCAGCAGTTCTAAACAATGTGACAACGTTTCCGTTCATATAATTATTCACTGTATTTGTTTGTAAAAACCACATAGTCATTAAAATATTTATTATACAGTAAAACGCACAACAAACATATGCTATGCTAGTATAATGACAAGTAAAAGTAATTAAATCCATAAGAACTTCATAAAATAATACCCGTTCTGAGTAGAACATGTACTATATTGATCAGTCAGTTCCAAAACAAAAACTCTTTCGTTGATGCTGACTTCTTTTATAAAGTTCATAATGCTGAAATTTAATATGTAGGGTGTTCCTTAAAATGGCGTTATAAATTTTTATAGTGACATTACCCTTCTCTGTAGAAATTATAACATTTATTCAATGGTGAGGCTATGAAGGAACCTGCTGAATAAACATATATAACTATGTGGACAAGGTATGCTTTGAAAATAACTGCTTAGAAAGAGAAAAAATTGTCACGTGAACACATATGTAGGCTTTATTATGTTAGATTTTTGTACGTTAGTTCTCACATACAAAATAATGTCACGACTAGTAACAGTAGTAAACAAATTTGTTTGGCAAAACCCATATACTCGTACTTTTGACATCTATCGTTAGTTTTGCGTCCCTAACGAAGAGCCATCAACAATAGTTAGTTAAATACTTTATGGTTTAATAAAGGTGTAGTTCATGTATCAGCAGCGCGGGGTATTGCACTAATGAAAATGCACGGAGCTAAGTCGGTGCGGAAATTCAGGACGTTATGAGGTTGTGTGTGCTTTTTGTTCAACTTTCAAGTATTACTCCTAATTAGCGAATGCTATGTAATGAAAGTATAAAAGAGAGAGGGAGGTAATGAGAGAGATCGTGATAAGAGAAAGACGTTTCAAAAAGGCCGTAAACACAAACTTGAAAGAAAAGTTTAAAATATTGCAGTAATAAGTTTCGCTAATTCGGTATAAATTCAGAGTCTTTATATTATTAAACTTATTTAATCATCTTATTTCGCAATACCATTACTATTATTTGTGTTACAATTCGAATCCAATTAAGTGTAATATATTTTTATTGATGTCACGTCACTAGGTATAAGTATGATATAGTTCCAAGATATTATTGAAGAAGAGAGAGTTTTACACCATTAAACAACGAGATATTAAGAGCCGACAATGGTGAAGTGAGGTGAAGGGACACAACATTAATGCGCGAGCCAGGATTCGAACCCATGACCACTCGCACAGTAGACCGGCACCTAACCGACTATCTTACGGAGGCCAGCTTAAATTATTGAAAATTATTTCTTATTTAATAGACAGATTGTGGGGAAACACACAGATGTTCAAACAGACAGAAATCAGGTTATTTTGTTACTACTTTTCAGTTAATATAGCGTGCATTACAGTACGTAGTTGAAATTACGTGGTAAAATATATACATTTTAAAACACAGGCACAGCCTATAGTGATATATATTTTTCATTTAAAATATGTTTTAAGTTGCGTTATTTTATATTCCCCTATTAATTATGAAAATTTCCGTTGTTATAACCAAGTATGCAGATTCGTTTCTAGCGCATTTTAAACTTATAAATTACTTGTTCTTCTGTTTTCGAAATTTCCTTAATTTTCCTTTTCAAATATAATTTACCGGTTCTGAATCATCATACAGGTAAGGTAAATGAGGAGAGTAAAGGAGAGTAAAAGACAAAGGAATAATCTTAAAGAACAATTTAATTACTATTCTTCGACATTTCTTCTCCGTCTCATAAGACGTTCAAGGTAACCACCTGTAAATCTGTAGAGCACTTGTAATTTCATTATTGTATCTTTAGTTGAGTGAATTCAGTCAGCTGAGTTATCAATGGAGCTATATTAGAGCTGTAGAACAGATTTAAAAAAAAATATATAAAAAATTTTGTCTCTCAAGCTTGTAATCCCACAGTTTAAATTGGAAATAAACATTTAAATGAATTTTCTATGGACAACATTTATTGATAACACCTTGAAAAAACAATTTTCTTACAAAAAAAAAAAAAAAGGAAAGTAGTTTTCTAAAACCATTAGCAATGTTTCTCGTTAGACGCATTCTTCGAGTAAAATGTAAGAAAGCAGAAAGCTTATTTTTGTCATAATTCCTTAAAGTGCAACTGTGTTTACCATTTCTAATTAAAACCCTTTGGTCTCAAGCTAAGTAAGCAGAGTTCTTGACTACCATATAGTTAGTACTTTAAGCTATTGTATAGTTAACATTACTGTGTAAATTATACTTTTATGAGAAATATCAGTCAATACATATTCTAGTGTAATAATGTAATGTACAATTTATCGTATGTTTATAAGCGATATTTGTTACTAACGTGCTTTTGAGCAACGAAAGGTCTTGTTGGCGGCGCACGGGGAAAAGGGATTAGGAAGTACCAACTGTTAAATATTAATAAAAATTCCATCCTCCCAAAATAGTTCAACGTTGTACAAATACATGAGTATCTAGCTACATGACAATCTGACTTACGGTCAATGCAAACACGGTCACGTATATTTTTAAGCCGAGGATCGAGTACTAAACTGGCTTGGCGCAGAGGCTGGAGCACTAGCATTCCACCATGTCGATCCAGGTTCAATTCGCGGCACGGTCGGCCCCCAGATTTTCGCATGTGAGAATCAACATCGGACGACGCCGCTATTTGGCGAATTTCCTCGGGGATATCTCACCACCCCTTCTCATGATTTGCACCCCTCGTTTGTAAGGCCTCATACCAGGTAATCCTCCGGGCTAAACAGATACCTACGGGAGCACAATAGTAAAATCTGCAGTTCGTGGGTGTGATGCCCGGTCCTTCGTGTAACATCCTCATTTAATATTTATTTACTTAATTAGCAAAATAAGAAGCCTCGCAAAATGAAAAACTTTTATACGCAGCTCAGAATAAAGCGGTCACTAAAAAAAACCTTGCTTAATTTCTATTTGCAGCCAATTCGAATCTTTACGCGAGTAACGGCTAGCGACTGATAATGTCTATCCTCTCTGAATACGTCACTTAAATTTGGCGCGTTTAAGTAAAATGTGCAGTCGTTAAGAACCTTTATAATCCGATCAAAGAAGTATTCTCTCTATATACAAGAGAACACTGGCTGGCTGACTGAATGATTGATTGACTGACATATCAAACTGCAGCACAAACGACTTGACCTAGAATCGTGAAAATTTTTCAGGTCGTAGGCGAGTTGTATGAAAGGATTTATCGAAATTCGACCTTAAAAGGGAGAATAGGGATTACATGCATTTTCGAAGAAACATCGATAGCGATCGAATCCGACGACCATACATCGTGATTTTTGCTTTAATGAAAAACACATAAAAATTCATACTAGGCAATTTCAGGATTCTTCAAAATTCAACATTTAAGGGGAGGGGCTTGAAGGCCAGAAATGTGTTTCATTTTAATTATCGAAATCTATCGAATCCTCCGTGATAGAGAGTCGGGTTTCACTTCAAAATTTTGCTTACGGTAATACCCAAAAATTATTTTCAGAATTTTTCGAAATTCTACTTCCAATCACCAAAAAAGGTGGAAAATATGTTTTTTTTATTAATCGCCTGTATAGCTGGAACACAATTGGCTGTCGTAATTTTTACTCCAATTGGTTACGTATGCAAGTGACTATGGCAGGATTCCAAGACGTTTCGAAATTTGATAGTTAAGACGGAGAAAATACGTTAAATGTGGTTTCGATTATTCCTCTACATCTTTCGGTTTAATCGAGACATAAAAGTGCTCTATGCTTTACACTGATGCGTATATAAATATATAATATACAATTTAATTTATTTTACAAATTCGGCCCTAAAGAGGTAACAATGTGTTTCCATTCACAATATATATAGACTCCATTGAAATTTTACATAGCGACATGATTTTTGTTTAAGATTGATTCTTATTCAAATACCCAAAAATTTATTTCACGAATTTTCGAAATTCGCCACCTAAGGAAGTGAAAAGAGGTGATAAGTGATTAAACTTATTTTCAATTAATCGTCGATATAGCTTAAACCCAGGGGGAGGGGGGCTATTGCCGTGTTTATCACGTTCAAGAGACACAAGTAAAGTAGTCTAATATGTGATTCAAAGGTTTTTAGAAATCCAGTCTCTTAGAAAGTGAAAATACCTGGAATGTGTTTTAGATAAATCTTCGAATTGTATGGAACCCTTCGAGATATTACGTTTATTTTTGCTTCAGGAAGATGAATAGGTAAATTACCTCAAAGAGGTTTTAAAATATTTCAAAATTCAAACTCTTAGTACTGTACAGGGGTTATATGTGATTTTTAATGAATAGTTAATTTTTACTTTGAATGAATGAGCTATCGTAGTCATTTTCACTTTACTTGAATACATGAACAAAAATTGAAGGTTTCAAACTATGATTTTTTGAAATTCAACACCTATAGGAGTGAAAAGGCATAATTTTTTTTTCTCTCAGCCGATGATACTTATCTAACCAGTAGAGATATCGAGGTGGGGTTCGCGTCAGAAGAATACTTACGAAGGTACATTAAAAAGTAAAGCAAGTTTTGTATTTTATATGATAACTTAATTAAGAAGAAAACTTAGTTTGTGAATTAGCAAGATATATGATCCGAAAAGCCAGTAAAACAAGCGTGAAATAAATTATACAGGAGTTTCATTCTACAGTTCTATCGAGACGTGTTATTGTAGAACCTCTATGAGCCTTGGAAACTAATATTTTATTTTAAAACTATTTTTCGTTAATAATTTCGACGTGACGCAGTGTTTGTAGCTCCGGTCTATAGTTCGGGAGGTTTGGGCTCAAATTCCTTTAAGGACTGTGCAAACGTGCAATTCTGACACACAATAACTGCAAGGCAGTTGAAGGTAGTGTAATTTGGAAGAAGTCGTTCAAAAGTGGTAAAGTGGATTGTGCAGTCCGCTATCTACTGTAGTTTCTCCACAGCATCAGTCCACACATACCATCTCACTAACCTCAAGGTCGGGGCACCAAATACGTTTATATTTCTGGGAAACATTATCTTGCCAAAACTCCCTAATGGCACAAAACGTCAAGTGCAGTATTTGAAAAACCGACCCGTAATTGAGGGCACCGTCTCCAATGGTTTTACTGGGAAAAAATCAGTCTTCATAGCACGTAAACAACGTATTTCGTTCGATTATTCTCTTACATTTAAGAGTCTGTAATCACCCCAGGACGTCAACTTTGCTGCGACTATAAATAAGGCCCATGCGAAGTCGCTGTTACTGGCAGGGACAAACTTAAGACTCTTTTCGCGTGGACAGCTGCTGCAGAGTTAGCTTAACTATCAGCTTAGTTGAATTAACTATCTATCTGGTATATAAAGAGGTTTTTCAGTTAAAGCTAATATTATCTGCTATTAGTAACATACGCGAGCATAGCCGTGGGTGCACTGCTATTTTACTATATAAAACACAGATATATCTAATTCAAATAATTTTATTTCAGTATTGTTGCTTTTATACAGGAAAATACACGGAACTACATTCGGCAATTTATTGCCAGCCATAGAACTAGTAATGCAACTATTGTTAATGTTAAATTAAATGCGGGAACGGCTAGTGATTTTTATTCCAAAGGATAAATCTTCAGTGGTCACTTTATCCCGACCGACTTATATGAATTACTGTTATTCTGAAAATAACCGAAAATTTCTATCCACTTCATGTTGTCATAAAGGTTGCCATTTCCTTATTTTCATTCCTTCTTCACTGCAGTGCTTACGTTGATGCAATTCGTATTAAACACACTTATTACCGGGGCCAAATTAACAGCATTAAGATGTGGATTCGCATACGTTTGATGAAAATCCTAACTGGCTTGAAACACTGTCCTTTCTCTGTCTCTTTAATTCAACTGTTCGCACAGAACTCAGCCTGGTAAACCCCAAGTGAATGTAGAATGTCTAAAATATGTCCTAGAAAAAGAACAAACATGAAATCATGTTATTTGAAGGATAAAAATAGCCCAGAACAAACGGTTTATACAAGGTTAAGACAAACACAGTAGAATATGGCATTGAATATCTCCCATTCGGTAAATTATGGCTAGCTCCATTTTGCATAACTACATCCACTTGTGATTTGAATATATCCACAAAAATGTCTGTCAGTTTGTTTTTAATGTATGCTTTCATATACCATTCATCTGATTGCGATGAAATTTTGGCGAAGTGTTGGGCGTGAGCTAGCGAATGTTTCTGACAAAATATTAATTGCCTATGTGTGAAGAGCTTGGGTGAAGAAGGGCAAAACGTGGCATGGGAGCAAAATACGGTTCCCTAAAACTTAAATGAAAAATGTGTACTTTTTCAGAACGTTTCTATATCAAACATTAACTACCCATGACATAGTTTGGCAACATTTAGAATTTTCAGAAACAATTTGAGTTTAATATTTTTTTCTTAAAAAATGTTCAACCATAATTCATAATTTTCATACTTTTAACAGGACTTACATTATTCCTAAAACAATTTATTTTGCCGAAAAGTCAATATGTAAAATGATTCTAAAAAAAATTTTTTTTACGGTATTGGCAATATAAATACTAATTACACTACCGGAATAAATAGAAAGCGAGTACAAATCACGGGCAATAGCTACGTGTGGCTTAACATTCAGCAATACTTTTATGCAAAAAACTTAGGAGACTTAGAATCAATATTTATTGATATTTGTTTTACAAATCTAAAGAATGTGACGAAGACAGTTATTTCAAATTTAAAATACGTGTGATTGCTATTTGTCTGTCCAGCAAGAAACATTTCTGGTACCGAATTCTGTCCAACATGCGTTGAGGAAAAATTTACTGTTGCAGGTACCATAAATCAGTTTAAATACAGACGACAATCCAGTTTCCTTTTTGGACATTCCGGATGGTTTCTAAAACATTGATAACTGAAGAAGAAACTTAGGACTTTTTTCCTTGTAAAGAACAAATGTGCTACTTATACAAAACATATTGTTAGCAGGAACAATTCAGATCTTACCAACAGGAATATTGGTTTGTTGTTCATATTTTAACACAATTACTATACTTAATGTTCTATATTGGTACGTAGATATTATTTATATTTACATTTTTATAAAAAATTATGATTTTATGACTTATGAATTTTACATACTGACAACTCTATGTCAAAAAATGTTTTTTCACACATAATGAAAATATTAAAAAATAATATTTTTACAACGAATAAAGTAGTCGTAATATGCTTAATTAAATTTCTTAAAATGGCTCGTATTTGTTTTTGGGCATTTTATATGTCTAAATAAAACGCTATTATTTTTAACGTATAAAACAATGTCCTTAGCAACTCAGTCATATAACTGTACTTGCAATGTGGGAAGATAAACATTAAACTATTTTTATCCTGGTCCTGAAAAATAAGGGCCGCGTGTTTTCTCGCATTTCCAATCCGTCACTGCTCAACGCTCATCTCACCTCTTTCATTATTCGGGCGGTAGGGCGACTAGCATATTATCGTTAGTCGAACAGCCGGCCCAACCTTCACCCCGGCTTTTTCCCACCCACATAGTCACCCTACCATAAGGCAGGAAACACGTGGTTGTTTAATTTCATTAAATAAAATGTAAAACAAATAATTGTTTCTGATAAATTTTGGGAAAGAAAAATAAATATAGTCGACACACTAGGATTTCAACTTGAGTCCTTACGCCAGTTAACAGCGCACTTCACTCTTAAACCCACTCAACTAGCATGATATTTATACTTTCCTATTTTTATATTCAATGAACAGTTCAGAAATTTAATTTTTGAAATTTGTTATAAGTACGTAAACGTTATATGTATATTTATTTTATTCCAACACGATACATACCAAAGGCTATATATAAATCATCATTTCCAACTATCCAGTAATTGGGGTCGACCTTGAAGAATAAAATCCTTGTAGCTGTCGAAACAAATAACATTACAAATGAAATTAATTACACTGTTACAAAGTTTCGTGAAATTAGATATATTGTTTGTAATTTGAGAATATCTTTAAGTATAGTACAAATTTGGGAGCTGTTATTTAATAGTGCATCCCTTGCACGGTAAGATTATTGTATTGTTATCGTCTTTAACGCACTATTCTTGCATGGAGTCAAATATAATTTCCATTTCAGCACTGTTGTAAACATGTTTACATATATTACAGATAAGTCTTGGTTTCAATGTAAAATTTCGGTATTTTCTTCAAATTTTTTTTAAGAGTTCAAATGTTTTATTAGACACAATAATTGTTTAAGAAGTTAATAACTCGGAAAGTATGTTTTATCTTAAATATTTTTTGTAGGTTGTTCTATACAAAAAAATTAGATTTTTTTACAACGTCCAGAGAGATGAAACTGAGAGATTTCTACCCGAACAATCGTGGAAATATTATCAAGGACTTATTTTCGATTTTAAGATTTTTTGTCATAATTATGAGAATAACGAATCTAGGATTAAAATTGTTGGATGTTGGTTTCAGCATGTTTGATGCTTACAGGCGTTCTTTCACCGGGATTGCAAACGTGTACTTATGCTAATGAATCCCTACAAAAATAAGATAAGCACGATACATATAATGAGCTAGAATACGACGTGGTTGAGGTTAAATAATGTTTGGTTACGCAGTGTACCATGCAGTTTCGTACAACCAACCGCTCCACCACAGTCTTTATCAGTAATTTACCTTGACATGTTAGTTTTGACGTACTCAGCAATATGAGTTTGACATCATTGCAGGATTATTAATATGTGCATAGTCTGTTCAAATTAAGGGACTCAGCCAACGAATCTCATCAAATCATTTGCAGCAGACTTGTTAGCTCCAATAACGAACATTCAAATTAGGGCCAGTGGTTTGACATGCGGTTCAAACTAGAAAAAAAATCACTAATTCATGGAGCAGTTTAAGTAACGGAAAAAGTTCAAAAGTCTTGAGAAGATAATCATAGAAAGGATATTTACATAAGCTGTTTTTAAAAAATAATAATATTTCAGACAAGGGTTCATAACAAAAACAACACATCTCCAAAAAGAAAAGTTTTCAGGAGAGGCCAAAAACCAGCCAAAAGATTTTAGTTGCAATATATACATTTTAATATATCATGAGACATGTGCGTTTTGGGTGAAAACTGAGCATACATGGCAATGGGTAGGGCCAAGTACTATGAGAATTCACTGTAATATAGTTTTCGCATTGTTTGGATAAGTGTTGTTTTTTATTATGAACCCTTCTGTTGAAATGTTCTGTAGACTAGACCAAATATTTCACAAATGGGAACAAGACATTTTTATAATGTTTGGGCTAGCAGTAAGTTAAAACACAACTATGAGTTCGCAATTTTGCTGGTGATTTGCGATACAAAGTGAAAACAAGCGCACGAAACAATAACGAGTCTCGGCGGTCGTGAGTCCGTAAATCATGTGTGTGCTGGCCCGCTGTTAACTCTGGACGAATGTATTCATGACACACGTGGCGGCGAGGAGGTTGGACGCCTCCTCCCCTCGCCATTGCTGGAAGACAGACTGCAGGTCTGGAAATAGACACCGCCGCGCCAGACAGCCAGACACATGGTCCTGATGCATTCCCGACAACTCCCCCAGAGTTGTGCCCAGTGACGCACTAAGAGTTTCGACCCGGAAGAGGCTTCCACTCTAGTGAAATTCACTACACTACATGTGTTCATGTTTATGTATATTCATGAGCGTATATCTATTTGTTTACATAAAATCAGACGTTGGTAAATATACAGAATGTCCTTGAATGACGTTTAAAGCTCTTCGTGACGTTGTAGAGGACGCGAAGACAAGTAAAATGATACAGTACACTAAGGATATCAAATGATGGGAAGTGCCCGTAAATTGACCCACAATTTATGGTTTTGAGGGTTCCAAATTGCGTTAAAATATAATTGAAATAGCAACAACTGCGGATAAGGGTGACTCAGGTGATTATGGAGTTGGCCGGAAATCAAAGGACAGAGAAAACTGCAGTCGCCTGTGATAACCCGTGTATCTTTGGTATCACTGCATACGAGTCCAACATGTGAGATCCTGGGAGAGACCCCGACCGGAAATAATCTCAGAGCGATGCGATGGATACACATCCGCTGCTCACTCACTGTACTGTAAGCTCGGTCCACTTTACACATTATTTGACTTTCTACTGCAATCTTTTGCTGTTTATACGCAGATTGCAACCCTCGAAGAGCACACTTTGTGGGTCAACTTACGGGCTCTTCAGCCTCTGCGACCCTAAGTGAACTGTATAATTTTATTACTCTTCGCATCCCCTACAACGTGACGAGCTTTAAAAGTTATTCAGAGACATCCTGTATATGTACGAGATCGATAAACTCAAGCACCGTTTAACCGATCACAATGAAACTTGGAACTTGTATGTATTTTTTCATGGAGAAGGTTCTTATGATATTAATTTTACTCTAACTCGCCGACCCGGCACTAGACGGCGCTGCAGCGCATCAGCTTGTAAACGATGAAGCCGAGCGCCATGAAAATTGTGATACGTAGGTATTTGAACACGGGGGATATTTTAATGATTTACATTTTGCTGATACTCGTAATTAGATTGCGCTGTAGTGCAGCTCGTCATGCGTGCGCCTGTGAAGGATTCTGCATAAGAAATTATTTTTAAGGGAGGGAGGCAGAACGGAGCACCCGAAAAATGTTTTAAGTTAAATATATAAAGTGGCATTGCAACGCCGGCCGGGTACATCTACCATACATAAAGTTCCTGTTAAATCTTATGATATTTATATGGCCGCCTGCCCGTACCACCGAGTGAACGTTACACAGGTCCTACATTAAGGTGGTCGCCTAGGTGAAAGAATTTCGCGCGTTTGGGACTAGTAGTGTGGAAGTGTTAAGACGCCAGTCTACCTGCCTCTCAAACTGCGTTGCAGTGTGTTTGAAACACACGTTTTATAAACAAACTATTCCACGTGTGCTCACGCAGGTTACGCACGAAAAGAAATAACATTTCAGACCAGGACGGAATACAACTTTCAACACATCACGTGTGTTGCAAACAGCATTTTCAAGCCCTTCAACATGGCCGAAAATGGCACTTTCAGACAGATGTGCCTCGCAATATTGTGGACGAATGTCTGCGAAACTAGTATAGAGGTCTGCGTTGAACTTTCCTTGAAACTTTCCACCAATAAAAAGATGGTGTCACCACTGAAAGTGTCATTCAGGCGAGTGATCAACGATAGCACTGCACGCCGTTTCAGTGTCTTGCGGCAGAGGCGATACCCCGCCACAGGATCTGGTCAACATCGCCCTTCATGCCGTGCCTCAATCACACAAACACACGATCAGTAGGCGGGCGCCTTAAGGACAACAAGCCCTACCATAGCCTCTAGGCGCAAGTCACTGAACGGGTATGCAACCCTCTTGCCAAAAATTTCTTGAATTTTGCAATTTGATTGTACACGTATTTTATATTCTGTTCTATGGAAGATTCCTTGTATCTCACAACATCGTTATTCAGTGTGAATTATTTCAGTTCGGTAAGTCAGTTGGTTTCAGTGTCGTACTTAAAACCTTATCATGCGGGGGTCGAAAGGTCAGACCATTTGCCACCCACCAAAGCGATCCGGATTTGATTCCCAGCGGGGTTGGTCTCCAGATTTTTGTATGTAGGAATATTGCCGAACGATACCGTTGGTTGGCGGATTTTTCGGGATCTCCCGTTTCCCCCCTCCCCAATTGCGGTGCTTACCTCATTTCACCTCTCACAAGCCCCTAAGACCTTGATGTTAAGCAATCACCACTCACCTTGTCATGCAACATTTTGACTTTAACAATCGAATATGCAAAACCTATGCTAGATAAACAAATTTAGTAAAAAATAGTCACAATTTTTGTCCAGAAAACATCTGGTCCAAATATAATAATTAGAGCCCACGGTTTTTGGTGAAAAGAATTCTGCAACAATTTGTTTCAATGCCTTACGTGCACATCCGCAGCTCTGATTCATGGTTATTGGCAGAATGTATTATTGCACAGACGTGACTCATTTGACTGTGCCAACGTAACTGCGACACCACACGTCTGTGATTTGCGGGCGGAACCCTAAGACGCTGAGAGTTAAAAACAGCTAATCACTGACCACGAAGCAGAGCTGCAGGTGTGCACATAAGACATTGAAACAAATTGTTGCATAATTCTTTTCACCAAAAATAGTACGCTCTAATAATAATCAATGACTTGAAAACTTTGTAATTTCCAGGCACACGCTAAAAGATTTATTCGCCTGTTCAGTAGTCATAACTACTCAACAGACCAACTCCAGGCATGTCTAAGCTCTTAACAAGGGCTGGCCTTACATTTTTTTTTCTGTATGACATTAGTACCGTACGACGTGGAACAACGGTAACACGCTGGACTCGCATGCCGGCGAACCCAGCTACGGACATCCTAAATTCAGTTTTTTTAAGGTTTCCCAAAATCATTCCATGTGAATGTTTGAGGGGTTCATTAACATAGGCCATGGCCGACTCATTTCCTAGTTCCTGTTCTTCTTAGAAATTGCGTGTAACCGTGTGTTATGTCCTTGCTGTTGACAAGAAGGTTCATAAAATAGCAAGAGTATTTGGTTAGACGATTTTAATAATTGTTTTAAATCCGATTACAGATTGTAAAAAAGTAAACAAACGTCGTTGAACCATAATTTAATAATACTTCGTTTCCAGTATTTGGCGACAAAACTTTTTCTAAACTCAGCGTATTTCTTTCAATATATACTGTACTCAATTCACGGATGTTCCCGTTAAAAATATGACTAACATGTTAATAAACTATTATCATTACGTTATGAAATCCTATTTATTTCGAGTGAGGTAGTGATTTTGGTCAACGCTTAACATCGATGTTTTTAGCGGTGGTGAGTGGTGAAACGAAGTGAGAATGGAGCAGCGCCGGAATGAAGGGGTGACGGAAACGGAAGATTTCCAAGAAAACCCGTTGACTAACGACATCGTCCGGCACGATTTCCACTTGCTATAATCCAGGGACCGACAAGACCATGAACCGAACCGGGATAACCATGGTGGGAGGCGAATGGTCTGACCATTTGTCCTCCGCGGCCCCACCTATTTATTCAGAAATTTACCCTTACGCCCCTACACTTAAACGTTAAGTTAGCTGAATTTAGTAATGTGCTTCAAAATAACTTCAAACAGTAAGCATTTTTTCTGATATCACGGCGAACGAACAAGGCAATTCATTGACGGGTGTAACCCTTTTTGCGTTCATGCCAGGTATTGTGTTATTGTCACAGAAACTGATATGTGACTTTTTCTTGTAAACATGTAATGCTAATATCCACAATTTTCTTAAAATATATGTAATTAAAAATAATTAATGCGGTCTTATTTTAGTACATTGTACGTGTCGAATTCTGCAGAAATCTTTTCAGTAGATAACGATGCATTAAAAAAAAAATATTTTTATGTAATGTTAACTTCTTAGCTTGTAGTTCCATGAAATCGTACTGGTTCAAATCTGTACTTAGATAATCGTATGCCAAACTAAAATTATTGTGTTCAGCTTGTCTCTGTCCAATAGTATTACAAAAAAACACTGTTATGTATCGGTATAAATGCCACTTAAGTAAATAACTATTACCCCTATTACTTCACTGTTTCAACAGTATAATTTACGAACGATGTAGTTTACAAATAGGAATTACAGATAATACATTATGTAAAGTTGTACTAGATGAGCAACCTTGTACTGTACATATACTGTAATTATCTTACTTTTCTTGACGTAATAAAAATTGTTTGGTTTTGCAACACACATTTCTTTTTTCATTATTGATTAATTCGAGCCCCAAGATATGTATAAAATATTTAGGTTCTGTAACAACAAAAAATAATATCACTATTTTTGTAATTTTAATATTTGCCACTTTAAATTTTATTTTATTTTATCGGCCTCCTCAAGCAAGATAAATAAAGTTTTTTAACATGTGTTTAAACAAAAACAATAATGTTATATTAAAATAAAATATGTTTTATTGAAACATTTAGTTGGCCTTATGTAACCACCCTATTCAAAGTGGTAATAGGTAAGAGATTTTGAATAATAAATATTTTATCATAAGTGTAAGAGTGACCCTTTCATACTTGTATGCACCCTCTAGTTTAAAACTCTCGATCGTCCTTCCTGTGTCATCACTGATTAGCACTGTCTGACCTAATTTTTCCATAGCCCTTGTCTGTCGCGAAGCATTCTGGGCTAGGGTAATTAATCTGCCGGCCCGGAAGCGAGCATGATCCTATACCATCTCCAGCTCCCTCCCTAACAAAGCTTTCAAACCGTCCACGCATGCAACACGATATGCTGGTACAATAAAAAAAGAAAACAGCGACAGTATTTTCCAGGGTGTCGTCGCGCGCGTAAAATGAACCCGTAACAAGCTCGAGCAGAAGCGACTTTATTGCGCTCGCGGTAATTACCGGGCCAGCACAAACAAAGCGAGAGAGATAGAGAGAGTTGGAAATGGGTATGGGAGACGGGCCGCTGTCTCGTGTCTGCTAACACAGAGGGTTGGTAACAGAGAATGTCGGCCCGGGAAAGGGTGGACGACAGCATGCGGAGTATCAACTTCCTTTGGTTCGTGCTGGTCCCGAAAGGTGGAAGTGTGCTGGTACACACGACCAGCATGAGGGGTCCCGATTTACGATGGCGCTGGAGTAAACACAGCTGTGCTACTTCTTATCGTGTAGCCTTAATCTTTGCCGTACGATCACAATCACCTACTCGTGTTTTGTTTTGAAGCAACCTTCTTTGCGAAAATAGAGCAACTTAGGTCACTCATGGAAGTAATTTTTAAGACAACATTATGAAGTGCCAACTGGCAAAATAAAAATGTACAATATAGGTGGTAGATAAACAAAACTTTCTACGTATATTCATTCGAAATATTAGCACAAATCTTCAATGCCAATCCCAGGTTCCGACCATTCTGATTTCGGTTTTCCTTGGTTTCCCAAAGTCGCTTCAGGCGAATGCTGGGATGGTTCTTTAACAAAGGTCATCGCCGACTCCTCTCCCAATTCCTGTCATTGTACAAATTTGTACGTCGCCGTCTCTAGTGACCTCGCTGCCGTAAAGCCCACTTGCCTTACCGTATCCACTGAAAACGGTAAATATATACATTCGTAAACATTAATATGTATGCATATATTTTAAAGAGATGTTTTAAAAAATTATATTGATTTGTATAAATTATGATAACTGTAGCATTCCAAACATTCAAACCTGCAAGCCCTTCATTAGAAATTGCTACTGTTACTTGCAACTGAGTTCCGTTCTAAAATTGATCAGCCTGTGCTATTGAAATCGATACAAATTTTTTCTGTAAATTCTCATTCTGTTTATTTTTGCTGATTGAAGTTAGTAATCTGATTTTTTTTTACATTAACTCGTCAAAGAAATCTAGTCCCCTTTATTTAACATGAGTAAAGTTAACCGCAGTGTTATATTTTCAACATAACACATTAATTACAGATTATTGTAGCTTTCAACATGTTTTGATTAACTCGTTTTCTTGTCTTCCAGTTTGTCTGTTCGGTGACAATGAGCTAGGGTAACAATAATCTGGAGACTTGAAATTTAACACACCTTATAAATGGATTACGTTGCAACTTTCCGCCTGTCTCTTTGTCATTTCGGTATAAATTTTACAGTCGGTGTTTAACTAACTTCCCTGTTAGTAAGATCTTTCAAATTTTAAACATTCCTCAGAACTGGATGACAGTGTAATACATGACGTTAAAGAATGAATGGTTGTAAATTAACTACGTGGTACACAACGTGAAAAGAAACATTACTTGTTGGAGAACATTTGACCGGAAATAGCACCCTGCAAGGTGCAGGGACAAACACAAGTGCGCAAAATTAAATACCGCACGCTCCCAGGTGCCACTCCAGGGGCTGAGAGGGTGACCGATAGCAGCCAAATTAAAAACAAAATAAAATGCACGTGGCATGTTTTATGGTGCATGCGCAGGGTAAGTGTGCCAAACAAGGTACGTCTTTACAATAAATGCTCGAAATCCTGCCCTACTACCTCAACGCAAGAGTTGAAGTGCCGAAGCATATTGTCTCGCACTCTTTGAAACACTTGTGGTGCCTCATGTAGCTGTTCGCAAGCCGCCGTAATACCTTGTTGTAAGTCTAACTATTTCTCAACCAGCGTCACGTCAAGTTCAGGTGGTCGCACGCCCAGGCCACCGAATGCAGAGATTTCAGCCGTTAGAAGTTTATTCGAAAACTGGTCAACAAGCATCACTGAAGTCTGCTTAGAAATATTATGCAAAGAACGTTACACATGCGGATACCCAATTTTGATCATTCACTTATAGTAAAAGTTCACAGCTGAAATTGACTCAGATGGGTGTTTTTACTGTTAGGTGTGAAAACCTTGGTTAAGATTCTTTAAAAAGTTAAAAGCTTGCCTTTAATACAACAGTAAACCAGGGTTACTTCGTGAATGTAAAATATAGGTTAATTTTAATTTATAAGAGAGAAAAATAAATAACTCTATTTTAGTATTATGAATAATATATTTAAACCAACCGTTAAAACATTAATATATAATTTTCTAAACTACTATTAAAACAGAATTAAAGGTAGAACAATGTCATCCCCAAGTGTCACAAAGTAAGTTCGGTTTACGGTACTCCATAAAATTGTGCTGACACACTGAATGTTTCACTGAGGCGAGATATTGTCGAGAAGACTGTATGCCTGTTCAGAGACTTGCACCTAGAGGTTAGGGGAGGCGTGATGTCTTTTCTACATAGTCCTTACCGCTTCCGTACTTACATGTCTCGTGAGGTTCGTAATACGTTCACTGAGGCGGCACCCTTACATGATTGTCTCTTACACACTTCTAGTTCATGTGAAATTAACATTTAAGATAAGTATTGGTGAAAACCCATTTTATAAATTTATTTTACACTCAAAGCGAAAACATAGTTCGAATAAACGGTATTTTTAAACGATTTGTTGCATACAACTATTGCAGTGTGAGAAAATTCGAACGTTTAATTAATATTTATTTAACTATGCGATCACCAAACGAAAATGATCGTCTTATTGCAACCGTCTAGGACCAATAATTTTCGTGCGAAATGCGCTTACGTATTCGGCGTGGTGAGCTGGTTAAGGGGGTTCTAGTGGGGAAAACTAAATTAATTTTATATTTGTATAAAATAGAGTCAGTATTGGGAGTAGACCTACGTTTTCCTCTAATTTTACCATAACGGAACTTTAAAGTAAACATTTGCGTATTTTTATTACATGCGTAACTTGAAAACCAGTAAACATAATGACATGAAAAAAAATCACATACAAACTACGCGTAACGGTCTACGGGATGAAGCATTGTAAAAAACCATTATAAATAGTTTTTGTATTTTCAAAAACTGTTTGAAGTAACAACTTTTTCTTAAATATGCCTACAGAAAACCTCTTTGCAATTAATTTTTACGTACTTCAAGCAGTACCTCAGGACATGTAGTTAGTATGTGAATTATTTAATTTCCTAATGGTTTTTGGTTTTCAAGTTTTGTATGGAGTAAAAATATGTAAATATGGACTTTGAAATGCTATGGGAAAACTGGCTTTGTTATTTTTTTGTAAGACGGTAATGTACTCCTAAGTAACGTTTATGAAATTAGCAAAATTTTATACAAACATAAAGTTATAATTTTTCCCCACTTAAACAACCTTAAAATAAGGTACACTTAGTTTACAGTGAATGTTCACCATCGCCTGTGCGCTGAGAACAGCACAATACACATGTTCGCAGTATCGCCTATGCTGCAGGCTCTATAACTCTACGCCTAAACCTTACGGTACATTTTGACTGTTGCACCAAGAGGATCTTTTTTACTTCGTATTCACATAACTCAATGAACCTTAATCAAATATTCTAATTTCCTTACGCTAAAATGTTGTATGCAGGTGGCCAGCCCTGTTATTTTTGTAATGGTGGAAGGTGTTACCCAGAATTTGCTGTGGATAAGCTGAGCCCAGCAAAATAAAGCGAAGTTCAGATTATTGTTCTTCGAAGTCACTTAGTTTCTCATATTTTGAGAAAATACCATTTTAATATTCTAATTTCATATGCCTACTTCTTCGTTAATGTTCTGTTTAGACGCAAAAAAGTGTTGCCTATATGTTCTGCTTTTTTTTTTCAAGGCATCACTTGCCGAAGATTTTCGGTGTTTTCCGGAAACCGTCTGTATAAACCATAAAAATGTACACAAATTCACACATACACACACACGTTTGTATATATATATATATATATATATATATATATATATATATATATATATATATATATATGTGTGTGTGTGTGTGTGTGTGTTTGTGTATATATATATATATATATATATATATATATATACATATGCTAATTCATTAATTTTTGAGATTTTTAAATGTTTGTTGCAATGGATGTTTACAATTAGAATTTATTAGTTTGTGGATGTTCCCCATTGCTCAGTTTTGTTGACCGAACATGTATTGAAAGACAAAGTGACGAAATAAAAAAAGCACAGAAAACTGAAGAAAAACAATCCCACAGGAATCCCGTCAGGTTTTAATTCTTGTTTCACAAATTTTAAGTAAAAATCGTTGCGAACATTCAGTACTTTAGTTTTAATTTTTAAGCACAATATTTTGGCATATTTTGGCGTATTTGTTACACCGTATAGTGTGATTAAGTAATTTACAAGCAGTTCAAAGTAAAGTAACAACCTTTGTCGGTATGAGTTTTGTGTTCTCTAACGGAAATATTTATCTTTCAATCATCTGGTAACAAACTTAGCGGTATCAGTAATAGACACAATGTCTATATGTCAGTGATTTCAATCAGGTTCCTGTTAAATTTAGGTGACCCTATAAGGCTTCCACAAGTGCCGACTTGACTGTGACCAGCTTATAACTGCTCGGTGTATTATCTCCGCCTGCACGTGTGCTATGTTGGCTTTGCCGTGGGCGACGTTTAGAGTTATTCATGAGCCCTGGCGCGCACGAGGCAATTATGTTCCCTTCTCACATCTGCTAGATCTGTTCCCCTCAGAGCCCATACCTGGTGGGTGTTCGTAGGAACTTGGTGCTCAGTATGCTCTAAACACAGCTTAACAACTGCACTCGCTCGCCACTAAGTTACAAAGTCAGTCGAAAATACCCATTCCTCTTTTGTCCTTTGAAGAGTTAGCAGCCCAAGCCATGAGAATTGTCAAGCCAAGAGCGCTACGGCGCACGCTTGTTTCTCTGCTAGTAAATATAACTTTGTACACAGACGCCATATAATTTCAGAGGTGCTCACGTATGAGAACTATGTGTTTCAGTTGTTTTGGGTTCAAGAGTTTATATTACTTAGTTTAAGGGCGCAGTCTACCGCAATTTCCATCACCATTTTTTTTTATTTGTACCAGATATTTTTTTTTCTTATTCAAGACACAAAATGTGTCTAAATTTGGCTCTTGTGAAATTTTTTTATCTCTCATAGTTTTCGCGTAATGGCTTGTTAAAGTCAAATTTTTGCATGTTTCCGTTTTAACGACTACACTAAAACCAACTAATATACCAAACTCAGAAAAATCACAGTGGATAAAGACATTGCAGGCTACAATGACATGCTCGTGAAATTAAAGAATAAAAATTATTTGAATTTTAAAAAATTGCTGAAGCTGAAAATAAAAATTTAAAAAGTTCAATAATTTTTTTAAAATACAAATAATGTTTATTATTTAATTTTATGAACATGTCGTTGTAGCCTGTAATGTCTTTATTCACTGTGATTTTTTTTTAGTTTGGTATATTAGTTGGTTTTAGTGTAGTCGTTAAAACGGAAACATGCTAAAAATGACTTTAACAAGCCATTACGCGAAAACTATGAGAGATAAAAAAATTTCATAAGAGCCACGTTTTGTCACATTTTGTGTCTAAAATAAGAAAAAAAAATATCTGGTACAAATAAAAAATAAAATAATGAAGATGAAAATTGCGGTATACCGCGCCCTTAACGCAGGCTGATGTGAAACGTAAAGTCGTAATCAGTGTATTTCGCTATCCACTAACGGTTTTTCTTTCATTCCCGACAAGGCATAGTTAACCAAACTATAACAATTATTAATAACGTTAACTAGTAATAAGTTTGCATTTGCTCATTACAGTAGTTTTTAGCACACGTTTAGAAGGGAAAAGTACATCACCATCATGTGTGTGTGTGTGTGTGTGTATGTGTCCATAAAAACTTTGAACACATGGACCGAATTTCAGTCCACTTATTATAATGCTTAGTATGCTAGCTTAACTTTTATATATTTCCTCATTTCTCGTTCATGTTTTGAAAACAGCGCCAATTTAAATTTTTTTAAACTGTACGGTATATCTGAGGAACTAGATATCTGAAATCCACCAAACTCGAGTTACATACTTAGCAAGGTGATACGTTTTTTCTTTCTTTTCAATTTTTTCTTTTGTTCATGACGGGTTCGTACTTTTAAAGGGCAGCTATTTGAACAGTTCTTGATCAAACAAAATATTAAAGGAACAACTTATTCTTAACTCTTCAAGCAAAGTATAGGGACCTATACATATGCGTGTGTGTGTAGGAGTAGGTGCGTAGGTGTGTGTGTATATATGTACATATATGTGTGTGTACACACACACACTCGGTTTTAGTTTAATTCGTCCATACTGTGTTCTTATTTTACCAATTCTTTTAACACAACGATATGTATCACGAACTGTGTATCAGAATTTCGTCAAACTGGTCATATGTATACAACATATGAAGTTGACTTAGCTTAGGCATTGTGTTTATGCTGGGTTAATATTTTCACAATGGTGACTATTTAAATACTTGTTGACCACGCGAGATATCTGATGAACCACTTTTTAATACTGTATTTAATCCACGGTATGTATGATTATTAATAAAGTGACGAGCCTTAAAAAACTAAAATCATGTCGTGTTTATAGTTTCACAATGCGGTCTTTTGAACGTTCCTTGAACAAACGAGATATTTTGAGAATTATTTAATATTATACTCCACTTCGTATAAGTTTGGATAAATCTGACAGCAAATTATGGGCAGTAATTTTTGTAATATTTTGTTATTTGTGTCACTACACAGGACGAACTTTGCAGTAGAAATGTTGAAGTACACATTTCAGATTCATTTTAGAGCTAAAAGCATCTTACAAATCACAAAATAGTGAACAATTATTGCTCATAAGTTTCTGTCAATTTAATCCAAACTTTTATGAAACAGAGTATTGTATCTGACTCAGTATACATGTAGTAGGCCTACTTAGTTAAGTTATTTCACTTCTATATTTATGGTCATGCCGTGTTCATATTTTTACAATAGTGGCAGTTGAAAATGTTTTACACACGCGGGATATCCTTACTTTCATATATCAGATTTCATACGATTCACATAGTACTTTTGATTTTTACTTTTCTTTCCATTGCGTATTTATAAACACAACATGGCAGTACTTTTAACTTTTTTCAAGAGATATTTGAGGAATAATTCTTTAAAAATGAATGGATTTGCTACTCGTATCGGTATTAGTTAGGTAACACGACTTTAATATATTTCGTTCGTGCCATTTTATTTTTTTAATGTCGTATATGCGACGAGTTTTTGAACACATGAGATATCTTACGAACCTTATTGCAGGATTTTATAAAACTTGTACGCATATGAGTTTATTAAGGTGACATATATTACGTGTATTTTGATCATACCATATTCCTATTTTCAGAGTGGTGGCTAATGAAAATATTTTATTCAACGAGATATCCGCAGAACCACATCTCAGGATTGAATCGAACAGGTAAACCTCTAAATGTATTACTTATTAAGTTAACATAATCTTCATAAATCTGTTCATGCTGGCCGTGTACTAATATTTACAAAATAGACCATTTGAACATTTCCTAACCACACTAATGTAAGCATGTCCACATTTCATTCAGTTAAACTACTTCTTTATCTGGTGGTCCAGGATACTCGAACAGAAAATGCAGTAGTGTGTATGTAGTTTGAGGCGTGTAATTTTTGTTTTAACTAATGACTACAAACACTAACTAATGCTAAGCAACTGCATGTAAAATATTATCACTAGAGCTTACTGCAACTAATTCACGACTACACTACATAGCGTTAATTTAAGTTGAGAAGTCTGGCATTGTGTACATATGTTTCGTATCCATAAATGTATTGGCACGTGTGTGGAACTGTTTATATAACCGTATAATATAAGTCGCTAGGAATAAATATACATTTACAAATAACAAATTATTATAAACTAATTTATTATACATTCCTACGTTGAATTATTATAAATTAATGCGAAGAGAAACAAAATTTTATGACTTAAATTATTTCCCAATATAAATCTATATATATATATATATATATAAATGAAAGGTGACTGATTGACTGACTGACTGACTGACTGACATATCAAACTGCAGCCCAAACCACTGGACCTAGAATTGTGAAATTTTTTGTAGGGGTTCCCTTCAGGTCGTAGGCGAGCACTAAGAAGGGATTTTTCGAAATTCGACCTCTAAGGGGGTGAAAAGGGGTGAAATGTGTTTCCGAAGAAACGTCGATAGAGCTCGAACCCGACGGCCTATCATCGTGATTTTTACTTTAATAGGACACTTGTAAAAATGCATATTAGCCAATTTAAG